>JAMKCH010030624.1:0-31725 GCA_023653785.1 Ophioderma brevispina | reverse complement strand
GAAGACGCATACATGAGTGACGAAGACGCATACATGAGTGACGAAGACGCATACATGAGTGATGAAGACGCACACAGGAGCGAGGACGAAGAACGGATACCTGAAGCAGTCCACCACCCTCCTAGACGTAACCGTAGACGTCCTCGGTACTTGAACGACTATGTTACCTAAACAATTTGAAAACATGTGTACCCAAAGTGACACACACACACACAAACAATACAGAAATAGAAATGTTTTGACAACGGACTTGCCTAACTCCAGTTGTACGTTTTAATGCAACATTAAGTTTATATTACATTGCAAGACATGCAGTTAACTTTTGAAACATACCTGCAAAAGGCATGCAGAACTTTGGAAACTTTCAGAACTGTAGAAAGTTAAGCAGTTTATTTGATAGTAGACTAGTTGCTATTATACCAGCAAAAGCATTGTTTCAAAAAAGTGAAAAGGACATTTATGCAAATTCAATATTTCATTCTTAATCACACATCACCACGCACATGACAAAGAGTTCTATCAGTCTTAGAATAACATTTTATTTATCTTTCCAATACAAGTTACATTAGCTAACTAAAAGGAAAGGAGGGATGTAATATCGTTTGTTTATACTCCGTCCACTTTGGAAACGTTAGCCCCATGTACGCGGCACTTACTGTCCCCAAGTAATATACCACCGTCGCTCTCCATGCAAATGCAATCAGAGAATGAATACATGCATAATAAATCGTGCATCTAAAATGTCAAATATCTCAGTGTGTTTGTCCGTTAATAATCAATCCATTATAGCAGAATGATCGTATTTTTTCAAAAATAATCCACCAAATCATCGAGGCTTGATATATAACAATGATCTTAATGATCTGGGCTATGATCTGCATCATTATCAAGAACAAAGTATTGCACGCCTAGCCTAGCCTTAGCCCTGTGACTGTGAGGCGTACCCTGGACCAGGGTGGGCCCTGAAGTTGCACTTGAACTGTCCCTGCTTTTTCGAATTTGGATCTATACTGGGTTCAATACTGAGACTCTGAGTAGTAAACACATGAAAATAAACAACCCGCAAGTTTACAGACAACACTGCGATAAATTGTAAATTGACAAAATACTTCGAGTTGGGCAAGCACAACTAGCTTAGCCCCCTAGGCTAGCCTAAATTAACACAAATCCAAGTGGGTGTAAACTCTTATCCAAACATGCAAACTGGTTCCAAATTATTGTAAATGAATTTACTGATAGTCATATTCACAGATTTTTTTCCTTCCACATACATGTATATTTTCAAAGCTAAAAAAAGTTACAAATATTATACTAGTTGTTTGAGTCAGATTCTTCGAACATAATAATGATAATATTGGATGGCTTCTTTCGGGTGATACTGAATATATTGGATTCACTATATGAAAATATCGGATTCGCCAATATCGGATTCGCCGTTGGCTCATCCGATATTGGCTCATCCGATATTTTCATAAAGCTCATCCAATATATTCTGGTATCACACTCAAGCCATCCAATATTATATCAATACCGGCCCAGCCGTTTGGCAGAAAAAGGCGAAAACCGATGGTATGGAGAAGAAGAAGAAGACGGAGAAGACTAAATAGCACCATCAGAATACTATGCCCTTGGAATGGGCATAGTAACACTATGCCCTTGGAACGGGCATAGTAACAGACCAAATACAAGAACCAGGCACCGGCAGGTTAACAACCAAATCTGAAAAATAACAACAATAAAAATCAAACTTCTCTTGACCGATTTCGAACCCTGGACCAACGGGGGGAAAATAATACATGTGTGTCAGTACCTTAGACCGCTGCGCCATTTAGGAACTTGCTATATAATCGTGTAATCTGCTAAATTGGTCTCAAGGTGATGGAAGACAGAGCGAGGTCACAATTGACACGACCCAATATGGCGTATTACGTGCAGGATACCATTATACAGTGTTTTGAAATATATTCCTTAAATTCTTAAAGGAAAAATGGAGAACCTCTTCTTGATTAAATCTCTGCCGAAAGAAATTAATTTTTAGGTCATCGAGTAATCTCGAGCAACTCCTCATATATTTTCCACAATATTTGGAACATCCGCTATGCAACATATATCGTGATGTAACGAAGAAATCCCCCAATTTGGCTACAGTTTCCTACAACGGTCCGGAAAGTGTGTAGTCTGTGTCACAAACTGCGAAAGATATTATCTAAATTAGTACTGCGCGTGTGCGCGAGCGATTAACGTTTTCAGTCCGTCATAGCGAATGCATGCAAATGAAACTAAATCTCAAATATCTCCGGAAAACGAAGGGGTTCTATGGAGATTTTTGCATCAGAGGGTCTGTTACTATGTTTTGTTTTGAATATGTATCGTAATTGGGTCTGAACCTATAGAACCTAGCGAGAAAATTGAACGTTTTTGTCGGGTACTTCGGTGCTCGCAAGCACGGAAAAGTGAACACGCAATCGCTACGGGCCGCATCCCTTTTTCCCACAATGCCTTTCGGTATTATTCCAGTCTTGAGAATTTTCAAACGCTGGTTTCAATTTACGCCATCTTTTTTTTTTCAATTTTAGAAACAGGATGTACGTAATTACCGGACCGCCGTAACAGCTTTCAACGCCAAGCTAATAGGTGCGCCCGTAGGCGCCCCTAAAAACGTGGGTTTGTTGCATACAGGCTTGGAGCAGGGAAAGGAACAAACAGCAGACGTCTGGCCTTTTATAGCTCACAACAAAAGGTATTGTTAGGTAATTCAAAATTATGTATGGATTCACTTCACCTGGGTATTGGGGACTCATTATGTAATAATTCACCTAGTCTAATATGATTACTGAGGCGTTCAAATAGAAATACGTTTTAAGATTGGGAAAAAAATTAAATATTATTCCAATTTTATGAGCAACAGTGTACAATAAATTGTTTCTGTTACCAATTTTTAGGTAAAAAAAACACAACATAATGCCTATAAAATGCATTAGTAGTGATGCTAATTTGTCGGTATTACGGGGTGTTCACCTCTTTGGATCAAATATCATTTTTAAGCGGCATTTGAGATTGGAATGGTATAATGTGCAAAGTCATATTTTCACCTCATCCGCATCGGTGACCGTCATCTCAAGATTCAAACATGTCGACTCGGGGCTATTTTCCATTAACTCGATGGTTTTCGTAGATGGTACAAAGACGGGTATGTTATCATTGACATCTAGAATTATTAGAGTAATAGCTTCGAAACTCATCTGTTCTGTAGACTGATTATTTATATCGAATTCTCTTGCCTATTGAAAAGAGAAAATAGAATAAAAATGATACAATCATACAGTGGGTATCATCCACTTCTCAAAAGAGGCTTGACAGATATGTGTTATACAATAGACAAGGTTGTAAACTCGCAGTATTGAGTTTAATGTTTCATAGAAAACAAGGACATTAAAAGACTACATATTGCAATAGTCATGATCTATGGGATCAGTTACCTAGACGTTTAAGTTTCGTATGGCTTAGATTTTTCGAAATTGTGTGATATATGAATAAACAATAATACCGATCAAATATGAGTTACACGCATTTCTCTATACATGCACCTTGAATACACAGTTTCGAGTGAGTTCACTCTGATACAATGAAATGTCGCACCTTAATTTAACTCCGATTTTCCTTCCAAAATTCTAGTCTTTCAAATCCACTATTGCGCACCTGCCAAGGTAAAGATGGAATCGCTCCCATAAAAAATGCAAGACTCTGGCAATATTTAGTAAGCAGGTTGTGGAAAAAGAAAGAGTAACCTTAATTTACAAGATTAGAAGAGCAATGATGGGTGATTTATACAATGAATGTCCTCATTCACAAACCTGAACTTCTAGTGTGTAGTTAGTTCTGCGTTCTCTGTCTAATGTCTTGTTCAGAGTTAACACTCCCAACGATGTCAATGTAAAGTCGTTGTTGTCTGAAACCACACAAAAAGTCAAGACCGAAAAAACTAGTTTCCTGCCCCAGATTATTAGTGTTTTATGTTACATAAACTATATCCTTTTGGGTCATCCTGATTTTGACTTAAAAGAAAAGTGGCGGCAAAAATACCAATTTCGACTAAAATGTATATTTTGGTAGTAAAATGTACAAAAGAACCCCTGAGTTTCCCATATAGAATTATGATCAAAAGAATTCAAAATGGCCACCACAAACGCTCAATTCGATAAGCAGCGATTTACTGATCCAAAACACCGAAAAATCATATAAAAAAATTCGTATTTTGGTATTTTTGTTACTGGCATAGATGTGTTAACAACACCTGCAAGTGGTTGGCTTGAAATCCGTGTATTAAAGACAAGGCAGTACTTTTTATCTGATTATGTAATTTCTATACGTGCGTATCAAAATTCCGTCATTTATTCAGTTATGTATCACTTTAACTGTATTGTGGGAGATTATTTCATTCGATCTATTTTGTTTTTATTACAATTGTACTATAAAACTACCGGTTTTTTTAAATAACTGCTGGAAATTCAAAATGGTTTTCACTTTTTAAATATATTTTAATAGATTTTGATCAAAAATTGTAATTTTTGACCGCCATTTATATTTTCATATTGGCCTCCATTTTTGGCAAATTGATAGGTCCACAGGTGTTCTAGTATACACAACAATAATTTAATCATGCATCATTAAAGCAATACCAGCACATTTTTAAGAGCGCCCCCAATTTTCAATTTTTGACATTTTGCACAGTTGTGTTGGTAATTGTCTAGTAAACTATACCTGGAATGGTAATGCTCAAAAGTGCGTATTTGTCATAAAAGAAGCGAATTTTAATTAGAATCGGTATATTGGATTGTTATTTAACGGCAGAGTTGGAAACGCTAAATTTCTGTCCGTCCATTGCGAAATACTGCCACCTCACTAAAATGGCATCTCTTTTGACTTACCTGAACCATCTGAACAACTAATGGATGAGCAAAGACACGTACTTGGCGCAATTTCCCGGCTATTCATATTGAAGAGACGTTTCTAGCACCCGTTGAATTATTATCGGAGATCTCCGATATTAATTAGCCTAATTATAAAATTCCTTCTTTTTCGATGCATAGACAAGTTCGAGCTTTACCATTCACAATTATAGTTTACTAGCCAATTACCAATGTGCAAAATGTGGAAAATTGGGGGAGGGGCTTCAAAAATGTGCCAGTATTGCTTTAAAATTACATTCTGAAGAATATTCTAAATAATAATGTTATCGTTATTTTACTTGTGTTTAGCTATTGTGAAAACCATTTGGATCCTTTAATTTACGGGCCAAAACAAAATGACATTTTTTTTAGATGCAAAGACCTTTGTAGATTAAAAGGATTTAGATTTATATTTCAATCTATTTTGATTTAAATTTTAAATCTAAACTTGGATTTGTCCTTTTATAGTCCCCTTCCGAACTTCGTTCGGCGGGAACAATTAGGCCTTCGGAAGTACCCCGAGTTGTTCACGTGCCCGGATCTCAAAATCTACCCTGTATCGGTATAAAATGACCAAGATTTGTGAATATGTCCATCTTAATTTGATATAGAAATCCTTTCAAAACACCAAGATTTGTGAATATGTCCATCTTAATTTGATATAGAAATCCTTTCAAAACATCAAAATATTATTCCACGTGGGGTCGACAAACGATCTAATATGCGATATCGTATGTCTGCAGGAAACTTTCGCAATAACACCTTGAACATACTCACTGGCAAACTCGTGGGGCAAGATCGGGTGCTCGCCCACATACCTTAAGACCGACGGCACTTGCCTACTTTCCCTGTGCTAACTCTCATTGCAAGTATACCTGCCCTGTCTAGTAGGCCAAATCACCCATGCCAAGAAGCTTTGATTCCAACTTTAAAAAATGGCTCCTGCCGCTTACCAAGATGTCTTCGCTCAACTTCAACGGACAACTTATACCTCCTAGCAAAAAACGGAATTTGGCTCACCATACAATTCCGTACCGTAAAGTACGAGCATGCAAGAGCGTACTGCCAAGTATCTAATGTGAAGCACGTAATGTCAGGACAGACAACTGCCTTAAATCGATCGATCGATCGATCGATAGAGAGAGAGAGAGAATCCAACCCCTTAAAACGTTAAGAGTCGTCTTTATGTAAAGAAAGACTTGCTATCACCCAAGTAACATCTAATTGCCGGCCCGTTGCCAGGAATTTATTTGGGGGGGGGGGTGCGGTGATTTGCCAGAACGGGACCTTTGCTTACCAAAAAACCCTGTCATACATGCATGAGCGTTGACAAAACAGTAACAACAACCAGCCAGGCGTAATGCCAATGATTACAGCTCCTTAGCCATTCATAATACCCAGGCACCACACAACCTTAAAGCCAACTAATAGCAGCCGCAACTTTAAAACTTGACAAACGGACCTTCAACCTTGACAACACTGACCTTCACAGCAAAAACGGACCTGTGTCACTTTTTTTTTTTGGGGGGGGTGGTGTCGCTCCGGCCCTGGATCTCTTGTATGAACCTGGTGAGCATCTTCACCAACACCTGGAGCGTGACTCTCTACTGGGTTTAAATGGCGACGGTCTCAACACATGGAGAAACCAGAATTGGCCCGGATCAATTTCCTGGCGAATTGGGGCTACCTGGAATCAGATCAGGGGCCGCGTACTTCCCCCAAACTCGTGCGTAACCCTACGTG
The DNA here is from genome assembly GCA_023653785.1 of Ophioderma brevispina. Taxonomy (NCBI): domain Eukaryota; kingdom Metazoa; phylum Echinodermata; class Ophiuroidea; order Amphilepidida; family Ophiodermatidae; genus Ophioderma; species Ophioderma brevispina. The sequence continues at coordinate 25,033 of JAMKCH010030624.1, read as the reverse complement.
TTACTAACTCCTCGTATGTCCAACAAACAGACCTTTTCATACCAGTTTAACAGTGCTTTGGACAAATGGGTCCACTCAAGGCCAAGGACAAGTATGCACGTAATTTACTACTCATTTTCGGTAACTGAACCCCAGGATCCTAACTGTTGGTTTTGGAACGCAACCACTACAATGGGGGGGGGGGGGGGGGGGAAAAAAAAAAACATCTCTTGTGTGCCCACTCGTTGGAGCAAACACTATATTGCACATGCAAGCATCTTGCAAATTCAGTGAAGCAGCCAGACATTCACCCCTATCTCTGCTGGATTATATTGGCGAAACTACTGTTTTTAATAGGTAAAGAAGAAGGCAATATCTTTTATGTGCAATAAACAAAAACATTTTTAAAAAAACCATGAGCACAGTCCGAATTAAAGTAAACCTTTCAAGTGTTAATATACACTAACAAACACCATCTCACTGATGTGGTGCAGGGTGCACTTCATGTGGAAATTTATATGGTATCTAGAGGTTTAAAATAACCACCACTTGATAGAGGACTCAACATAGCACGTACACTTTTGAATTTTCAAAATCGGATCTATAGTGCGGCGATTATTCCAATTTTAATATTCGTACATTGACATTTGGGATACCATTTGTCAAAGGTCAATGCTTTTATGTTCTTATTTTCTTTGGCACCAATCAAAATAGCATCTTTTACTGTACATAATGAATTATATCTTAAAACTATACAAGATACAACAGAAATTTCAGTAGATCTTCCTGACATAGCAGTTTATACATATCATTAAAGAACATCTATCTTGCAATTATGGACTAATTTGCATAGGAAACGATTAAAAAATGGGTACATTCATGATTTTTAGGCATATTTGTAGAAATTAACCATATCTCATCTCTGTACAGGTAGCTTACTTTTCAAAATTGTCGAAAATCCCCTGATGCATTCCTATGTAATGGTAATATAGTTTCTCAATCTCCTTCGCTGGCTTTTTCATAACTAATTTTGGGCATATTTTTCCTAAAAATGCAAAAATATACAATTTCCAAAATGGTAAAGTATTTGATTCATATTAAACCTTGTCCACGTGGCGGATATAACCCCTAAATGACATATTAGCTATTTTTCAGGAATAAGCCCCATCATATGCGCTTTGATAGACTAATTTGCATATTTCTCTTAAATTTTGCATATTTTTCTTAAAAATGGGAAAATATATACTTTTCCAAATGGTGTCTATAACACGGTAAATTATCGGATGCACAATAAAACTTAGGAAGTTCAATTTTTTGTGTGGTAAAAGGCCCTATCACCCCTAATGATTATTAGCTATTTCCCTCCTTCCTCCTCCCCCTTCGCAACGCCAAAAAATAGGTCTGTATGCCTAATTTACACGGTAGGTTAGATTAGAACATCCACGCCCCCGCCCGTCCGTCCAAAATCCTGACTGCCACTGTGAACACGCTTACTTGAATGAGGTGTCCACCGTGTGTGTGTTGTGGGGTGTTTTTTTTTTTTTTTTTAAAAAAGATTACAAAATCCAATTAAATTAGGTATAGTTAATAAATAGAACGAATCATTTTTTCCTTGTATGCCTACGAAATTATTCATGGATTATTGCACTCCACGTTGAATTTTCATGGCATGAAGAATGAACTCCAAAAAGATCTTTCTGGAACAGATCTTTGTTTTGAAACTCTATCTTTCGTAAAATACAAGAATAAACTGGGGATTGTGTACCAACATGGCAGTCAGACGAAGACCTCATAATGTCATACGTATACGTATTACGTAATACTCCTTCACAAACCTGCATACTCATTAGTATCCTTTTTATTTTTGAAATGCGTCAAAGCTTCTTCTTTAAAACGCACTAGAAAGTGAAAAAAATGCGTGAAACCCTAAACCGTTAGCGTGCGTCATGTCAACTCAAGAGCTGTCAAACACAGGCGTAGGGCTGTTTTACAGCATGCCATGCGAAGATTTTTCCACTACATTTCTTTATATTTCCGCGCGAGAATTTGCCCCAAATACTTCGGGACAAATATGTCTTCTTTCATTCATATGTAAAGAATTCGTCCATAACATTGATATTATTGGCAAATGATATATTTCGTACTGAAAAAGACTGCTAAAAACTTTAAACATTCCATAGCTTTTAGGTTCAAGAACAGCGTAAATTTTGGGGGAATATCAAATATGGTCTGAGAACTTATGCAATCTGAACTTCTCGAAATCCAATCGGCGAAGCGATCCCACCAATCACAGCGAACGGAATCCACTTTTTCATTCATAACTCTATATTTCGTGATCTTTACGGAGACCTCCGAAATTGGTGCCGAGTGCCAAAGCTATATTTAGCGTGCTTTTTCAATGGACACGCACAGTGCCGGCAGCAAGAAGACAAACTTTTTGAAATCAAACCATCGATGAAGAACTTTCGCCCTTCAAGAAAAAGTTGACCACGGTTCTCTATAAACCGTTTTACGGAAATGGGATAGAAGATAACATACAATGCTATATTTGAAGGAGGCTGATCTGTCGGCAGCAGTAGTTTTGCTACATCCTTGCTTTTGCTTTTGTTTTCGGGAAAAACTCAAAATAATTCCGAGAGTTGGTGAGACCCCGCACAATCGCTGTGGCAGGCGGTTTCGGTCACCGATTACTAACGGGGGATTAACTGCCTATTGCAGGATAAAGACCGATAAAACAGAAAACAAACAACTTTTCGACACTAATAAAAATGTCTTTATCAAGACACGAAGAGGAATGGCACTCCACCACGCGATTACCAGAAGCAGAGTGCACTGAATAAGCAAGTAGAAAGAAAGTGAACTGATGATAGTAAAGATTACAATTCCACTAAGAAAATAATGCCAAGCCTGCGTGCAGAAGCACAAAATGGCATAAATGACACTGTGAAACAAACTGGCTCAGAAAAAAGGCACATCAGTGAAAGAGATTGGATGGAATCAAGAAAGTCATCCTCAGATTTGATTTACTTCTCAGATTTATATTTATGCCAATGGAGTAGTGTTTTGTAAACTGATAATCCAGTGTTGTTCAATGGTCAGTCTCATGTTTGTATCCAGTTTTGGTGGGTTGTCAATAGCAATGCAGAGGAGGTCATCTGCATTGTGTCCCCGGTGGGCTCACTCAAATCTGTGATACTGACCGTATGATCGTTACCAAAATCGCGGAAAATGGCACGCGGAGAGCGAACATAGATGTGAACCCCTGTTGTAATACAGTTTTGCCTCAATCAGGTATCACAAATACATATCCAATGGGTTAGAACCACCATACGATGGGGAACCATGTCATAACCACCATGGCGTGCCATATTTGTCCGCATTTTTGGTAAAGCTGGTTAACGATCAGTCGGGCAGTGGGTCCGGTTGAGTGAGCCCACCGGGATTGTGTCCTGGAGAATTAAATGTTTGGCAACAGGTTTGTTGCATTTGGCCTGGTTCAGCACAATGCTCCAAAAGTCTGGTTTTTAGTGGTCGTGTGGTTTCGCAAATCCTGTTTTTGACCTTTGTACATGTAATGAGGTAGGGTAGGACAATGGTATTGAATTAAAGTTAAGAGATATTGATGTTATGTGGTGAATTGTTGGTGGGGTACTGCTAAGTTATAACTGGTGACGTGTGGGGCAACAGACTCTTAATGTATGTATGTGCATGCAGGACATTTTCTTACAAGGGTGAAAACCCTTGGGAGGAGGAGTGTGAGAGGGGAGAGGAAACCGTTAGATCTAACAAGTAGATCTGTGAGGTTTTTAGTTGCTCCGAAAAGATGCAACAGGAACATTGGGAATGGCTGCCCTGCACCTTTCTGAAGAATAGAAGAATCGGGGCATACGTATGGGAGGAAGATACCACCAATACTAGGCAGAGCAGGATGAAAGTCCAACCTAAAGGTTACCCGTTTTTTGAAGTGTTGGATCTAGAAGACGACCTAGGTTGGCGGCAGTGGTACGTGGAATAGTCACTGCTTTCTAATTGTGTTCAAAATCTTTAGGAGTATGGGTAGCCCCTATTGTTAAAGAATAGACTGATACCATAACTTGTGTGTGCATAAACTTTCGCATTTATTGTTTCACACACATAATCTGTTTTAATCATACAATTGAACGATTTAGTCAAAGATTTGATAAACACAGACTTTCACACATTTTAATCAAACTACAATTGGAAGGATGTAGTCAAAGACTTGATAAACACAGGCTTCTTAAATATTTACATAGCACTTACTATTTACTATTTTAAGCATAAGTAGAAACATTTTTCTGAATAGTTGATTGTTCATAAAGTGTGGAATTGATTCACTGGATTTATCTGATTCAAACGATTTTCCACATTTAAAACTTTGCAAAATAAGGAAGCTAAAAAGATCAAACTTGAATGATCTTGTAGCATACCACATTAACTTTAAATAGCCAGCATCAGCCTGGGACAATTTAATTGCTTTAATAGCATGGAATTATTAAGTGCAGTGGTGAATTAATGATTTATAAATTGTTCACTAGCACAAAAATTTGAATTATCACAAAATGACAAACTGAGAACAAAATCAATTAAAGTCTGCTTTAGCATCGCAGGAAGTTGAGTAGCCAAAAAAAGTCCAAATGGGTTTCCTAAATTTGACCTCCTCACAGATTAGTTCAAGCCAAGTGTAGTAAAAGCACAATGTCCGGTACCGCCGAAGCTCATAGTCCGCAACTGCATTCATAGGGCCGGAGAGAAGGATACCCGGCTGCCCAGAGGTAAAATAGGGCGACCAAGACAAGTTATGTTTGCGGGCATGAGCTTCGATCAGCCATACCCCATACCCATTTGTTTAGTGCATGCGGAAAAGATGTATTGGGTCATGCCATTCACTGAAGGGAAACACAATGCAAATTATACAAACTATGGCTCATGAAAGCCGGTTCTATTTTGAAAGGACATAATATCCAAATGACAAATATTGAAAATAGTACCAATGATGACAACCAGTTTATTTTGACGAGAGTAGTATCAATCGTAACAAGCAAGCTATGGCTAACTGGGAGCTCCGTATAATTCATAGCTGTTTTAATCATAATGACATCACTTATCGCCAACAAGTATAGTGATTTTACTTTGATAAAATTACACATTGCCAATGGCAGGGGACAAGAAAGACCAAAATGCATTTATATGTAATAAATTGCTAACCCCGCGCTTATACGTTAACAGTTCCCACTTATGGGGCAATCAGTATCATTGTCATCTACATGCCTGGGACACCGCATGTGTATAGCAAGCAACGTCCCCATCGTCCATGTCTTTTCTGTACAAGGGGTTACCTGACAAAAGCAAAAATCAAAAAAACGAAGCCATATGTTGCCTTACACAAGAGAGCAGATTAAATTATTAACTTACCTATACGGGCTATATGGAACATGATGAACAACTTCTTGTGCCCTATATCGAACTACCATTTTGTGAACTTGATACTTATGGCATGAAGCATTTGTGGCCCCCCGGATAATCACCCTACTTGTTTTAAGCCGGGGTGGGGGTGGTTGCTGGCGATGGTAAGGTTCGGGGTGTAACGACACAGTACTAATAAGGCGTGAGTTTGGCACAGAAAACATTAAGAACAAAAAAATTGGTATAAAAGAGCGCGAATTTGGCATAAAAGAGTTCCACACGTGGATTTGAATTGTCTGACCAGGATTAATACATGTAAATACCATTCACCTGAAAAGTGAACTTTTTGCAAGCTAATGCAATAGTGCACTGATTCTGACTTCAATCCGGTTTCAGAAAAGAAAGCATTTTACACGGCAGTAAATTCCCAATTCGTGGAATTAAGTTGCCGAGGAAGATAACAGTAAAACATGACACAAAAGCACCATTGAATTGCCACGGTAATATAGGGGTGTCCCAAGACGTAGGACCCACCCTTAGAAAATCATCCCCCTTTACTTTACAAGTGACTAGTTGGTTTGACCTAAGTATACCTGCCTGTTGATATGAATAGAATGGGGAATAAACTCAGCAGGAAGGGTAAGCTGAACACATTACCTGTGTGACCCATCTTGCAAGAGATTCCAGGTAACTACAGAGAACACCGGGACTGTAGTAACAGCCTTCCGTTGATTGTCATGACTTGTTTTTTAAATCGGGTCACAGAAAATGCAATTGCTTTAGCCCAAATGTTAATTCCCCAAATTACCCCCCCACCCCCACGTTCACAATTAGGGGAGAGCGTCCCGAATGTTATTAAGTAGAGTAGAGAATGGAAGGCGAAAGGCTGGTCGTATTAACGTTTCTTTGGTGATTATGTGATGGAAAAGCCCAACTAAATCAGCCCAAACACACTCGCAATTTTTGAACCACCTTCTTGGACAGCGATATCATTAGTATTTTACGCTACCAAAATTTACCTCCTTGACCAAGCCTCCAACAGCATATACACTTAACCGGTTTCATCAACAGTTACTGCATACCGCCAGTACAAGTGACTGAAACCGAGCTTTAACCCTGTTATGTGCAATTGGCGATCGACAATGGTGTACCATGTTTTGATGCTACCAACGCCATAACTTTACTGGAGGGAAAGGCAGGAACCCCGGCAAAAAAGGTTTGCATGAAACAAAAAGGGAATTTCCATTGTTATGGACGCCCTGCGCTGACACGTAATAATTCGGAAACCAAGTGTAAGTTAGCTTTAGTGTTTGGCCTGCGTTGTAAAGGAGCCTACCAGCCCTAAAGTAAGACACTTAACATAAGTTTTTACAATTGGATTAATAAAATTGCCTCCATGCCCATCGCATAATGATACTCACCATGGGAATACCCCACCCACGGCACGTCGCAATAGTCACCATATCAACAAACAAACAAACATAATGAATTAGTAATAGTAAATTAAGAGTAGGTGCTTTTCTGCTGGGAGAAATTATGAGGCCGATCATGGCTGACTTTATAATTACATGGTTAATTGATTTATATCAAGATATAATATAAAACACAATATTAAAACACCATAATAGAGCTGAGACACAGCCCTGTATGAAATATATTATATTATATATTATTATATATATATGGCGATTAGTTGGAAGGAAAATGAAACGTTTGATAGTATCTCAAAGCATGTAGACTTGCCTTACGTCTACATTAAAAAAAAGAAAAACAAGCATTTAATGAAATCAACTTGATGATCGATTTAAGCGCCAATAATTTGACTATATTCTATTCATATGATGGACGTTGTGACTATGCTCAAAGCGACCTTTTGTACCCAATTACAACTTGAACACCCCCCTAATTAAATTAGTTTTTTTTTTTTTGTTAAACTGATAACGCCTGAGGAAGCAGGGGAGTTGAATGATTTTATAATGCTGGCTGCAAAACCATATCACCGAGTCATATTGCGCAGATTATGATCATACCATTTTGCCTGACTTCAGTCGGCCGGCTTCAATGCATGCGACTGGTGCATACCGCCGCTATTTCATGTCCCTACTCAATTTCAATGCCGTTGTGGAATGGAATTTGCACAGTAGCTTTTGTTGCTGTTTATGCGCCCGTGCTGCAGGATTGCGATTAAATTCGCGTAAATCCAGTAATTCAAAATTAGCCTTTTAAAACTTATAAAGGGCACCATCTATTTTATTTGAGAGCTGAGCTTAACTGCAAAGGAATAAAACTATAGCCGCACGTGAAAACAACATGTCAGCAGCCAATCATTTCCCCCCGGGGCGATTCTTAGAGTAGGACCTATAAAAAACACCGCCCCTATTTCTAGAGCAATTGATCCGAATTCTGGAAAAATATATTAAATCAAAAATTATGAGATTTGACCGTAAACTGGACGTTATGCCCGAACGAAACGCTGATCCACTTCAAAACTAAAGGCCGGGAATTTACAAAATTAATCGAGTAATAATTTGCACGTACCTTGTATGGGTTGGGTCAATAACATGGACATACAGGTTTTACTTTTCCTGTTTCAAAGCAATGACAACAACCACCGACCACCGTATACGTAACTAAACTAAGGAAGTCAAATTTGATCGTAAAAAGTGGAGAAATGCACTGCGCTGGCTAGCATGATTATGTGACCGATCGGCTACAAAAAACTACCATACATCAGGGCGGATCGCAGGATTGAACAAAAACGTCAAAAATTTACAGGGGGCGGAAAGGCTAAACTTGTCCAAAAAGGACTGATTTTGGAGAATTTGCAGAAGTACCGGGAGGCGCGCGCCCCCCTCCCTAGATCCGGCCTGTCATGTATGTGGAACGAGTTACAGACATACCGCGGCGGGTAGTTGGAGTACCGGGAAAATGGGGAAACATAGGAGGGTATATGGTATCATGAGGAAACAAAAAATATGATCATCATCTGTAATTTCCAATACTTTAATTTCTCTCCATGGTCAACTAGGTGCCGCTTGCTATGGCGATATCAGTCCGTCGCCGACATCAAAATGAAATCCTATAAGGTGTCACTTGGAGCCTGCACTCAGTAATTATGTCTGGTACGTAGTTTGGTGGTTGCTTGGACCTACGGAAGTTATCGTCATCTCATTAGTGATGGATCGGACAATTGGAAAGCCACATCCTCTAGGTCCGATTAGTCTTCAGTTGGACTGGTGCGGCAGAATCAAACTCGTTGAAATGTCCACCATATTATCCGCGGCATATTATCAATGTTCACACTGGTTTATTTCCGTTTGACCCTTCGCCAAACGACATCGATTGGGTCTCCGTACTAAGTTGATCAAAATCAAGAATCCTACAGTTCGCAAAGAAACGTCTCCAGTTGAATGGTACGGCAAAGTCACACTCACTGAAATGTCCACCATAAAATTATTATCCAGGCATGATATTATCAATGTTCACACTGGTTTATTTCCGTTTGACACTTCGCAAAACGACGTCGATTGGGTCTCCGTACTAAGTTGATCAAAATCAAGAATCCTACAGTTCGCAAAGAAACGTCTCCAGTTGAATGGTACGGCAGAGTCACACTCACTGAAATGTCCACCATAAAATTATTATCCAGGCATGATATTATCAATGTTCACACTGGTTTATTTCCGTTTGACACTTCGCAAAACGACGTCGATTGGGTCTCTGTACTAAGTGGATCAAAATCAAGAATCATCCAGTTCGCAAAGAAACGTCTTTGATTGGAATGGTACGACAGAGTCACGCTCACTGAGATATCCAGCATATTATTAATGTTCACACGGGCTTATTTCTTGTTCCCAATTCGCAAAAACCCGCGCCGAATAGTTCCCTGTACTAAGTATGATCCAGATCAAGAATTCTCCAATTTGTGGCTATATTCCATTTTGTTTGTATTCCACTAATTAATGTTAGTGTCCAACAGTCGTGATTCCTCTTGATTTATTTCGATATACGCAGCAAGTTTGTCTTTTCTTCAAATCCAGCAGTATATATTTCCCGTCTCGATATCTTCCTTCACTATTCAGACTTTTCCGTACCACAAAGTATTTTGTTCAATTTTATAAGACGTATTCTAATGTAAAGAGTCCACGTTCCTCGCAGAGGCTGCGAATATATCATTCTTACAACGTATTGCCTTATTTTTTCCAACTCGATGAGAGATGGATAGATCACTTTCCAATGACTTTTTAAGAGCTCTCCATACAAACATCTTGTCTGTGTGAAAAAATAAAGTGAACTGAATATTTGATTGGCGCGAACACGCACCTCTCCGGAAAACACCGGGTGCAAAACACCTGTGTGAGTTGTTGGAACAATGAAGCAAGCATTTCGCGGCCAGACAAACGGCCGCCAAGCTGCACACGACAGTCTCAAACTGAGGTGATTGAACCCTCGACATGGGGTCAAAGCCTCACAATACGCGTGCCACCACGCTTTAATCTTACCGATATCATTGTGCGATCTATAACAAATTAGGTTACTAGTTAACACGTAACCTTTCTTATACAGTTGGATTCTGAGATCTGCAAGTCTTTCTTCCAGTACTTCATCCGAAGTACAGAGTCTTCGTAGACGGAAAGCAAGACTTTATGGAAGACTTTGTTTAGTATGAATGGGGTGACATGATTGCCAATGTAGATATTGATGCTTATCAGTTGGCTTGGTATATAAGTCGGTTGACAGCTTGCCCCCTTTGATGATGACCTCCACATCGAGGAAAGGAATACTAATCTCAGAGTATTCCGAGGTAAATTTAATAGATGGATGGTAATGTTGGCGAAGTCAACAAATTTGTTGAAGGCCTCGATGCCCTCTGACCACAAGATGAAAACGTCATCGATCTAACGTAACCAAAGATAAGGTTTATATGGGATGTCCTGTAAAAGTTGTTCCTCCAGGCGTCCCATAAATAGGCAGGCCATAGAAGGTGCGGCTCTCGTGCCCATCGCCGTACCAAATATTTGAATGTAATGGTTATCTCCAAGAACAAAATTATTTAACGTAATGATGAGCTGAAGAAAGTTGGAAATCATGTTCTTTGTTGGATGGTATAGATGAATGAGGACGATAGCTGGCTTCATGCCTCGTCCATGGAATATTGGAAAAAGTGATGAAGACGTACATAGTTGGGCAAAATGTATTGGGTGGAAGGGCTCCTTGTTGATTGACCATCTTCCAAACGTCTCAAAAGTCACGGCTGTCCTGTACATTGATGAAAGAGTAGGGACATGACCTTTCAACTTTGTAGATCAACATACAAAGATCTATCTTTCTGTAGCTGTCCCAGATGCAACTTATGATTGGTCGACCAACTGAAAAAGGTATCAATGTGTTGTTACTTTTGGGGAGGAGATAAAATCTTCCATTCCTGGCTTATGTTTTTGGAGAGACAAGCCTCTCTTAATTTCAGATGATATAACTCCTTCATCTTGGGCTTTTTGGATGGCCCTGGAAACAATTTTGAAGGGGTTGCTGTCGGATCTTTGTCCAAAGATTTATAGTAATTTGAGTCTGAAGTTGACGGTGACATTCAGCGAGATATCTTCTCTGTTATAAGACGACAGCAGAACCCATTGTCGCTTTCTTTAATGATGATCTCCTCTTTTGCATAGGCTTTTCAGGTTGACGTTCAGCATTGGGAGATGTTTACTGAAGGTCCTCTTGGACTGAATTTTCTGTAAAATTTGTGCATCAACTGATTGTGATGTATGCTCTGGGCCTTATCTCTACCGGAAAAAAAACATAGGGTAAAAGTGCCTTTTTTATAGAAGTTAAAAGAAGTAGAAATATTGTTCTGTTTATGAAGTACAATATTGTTCTGTTAGTTTGTTCTGTTAATAATTCCCACTCATTCTAGTTTTATTTTTCTTACCAATAGTATTATAGTTTCCTGACTTAAATCTTTATTGCGTGCAATTTCCCTATAATTGTGATAATTTAATACATAAGATATTTTGTTGTTTGTCTAGTATTTGTCGTAATTGTAATCTGAGTGTTTTTGTTTCCTGTTAATTCTATTACCCTTTTTTTAGCACCCCAATTGTTTTTTTTTTCTGTACCACTGCTCTACTTAGGTTATCGTACAAATAAGCTAGCAATTTGTATTTCTTAGCCCCTTGTTTGTTTTACTCTGTGCTTGTCTTCATTGTTTTAGTCTTGTCTGACTTGTCACACATCTTGTCTACAGGTATTGTTTTCAACTTTTATCTCCCCGCTTTCTCATTCGCTCTTCTAACTTTCTTCCCTCTTTCACCTACCCTCACCACCATCTCCTCAAGTTTCTCCCTCTCTCTCACCTCTCTCTCTTATTCTTTCTCTCATTCTCTCTCCTCTGTCTCTCTCTCTCTTCTCTCCCATATCACCCCCCTCGCTATTATTTCCTTTGACTTATCCTTTTCAGTATGCCATGCCCTGCTACATGCCTTTACGAACTGCCATTTACCACCAGCTTCACGACGAAGACTTTCGCGCATCACTAATTGAATTTTTCACCACCACTAAACTAAACATAATCAAACTTAATTCCCTTTGCATCAACCCGTTACTCACATACCCCATATCATCTCAAACAAGCGAACCACCCAGTCCTTCCCACACCACACCCACAAACAACTCGGTTCTGACTCCCCCTCTCACACTGGACGACGTTTTACAAAACAAACAAATTAACCACAAGCAAACACTCATTGCCATATTCCATTCACACTAACTGCCCGTAGATCGCAAATCTATGAGAAATCCACTACCTACCTTGATCACCTCACTCTTTCTCTGTCCTAACTTTTTCAGAAACATTGCTTACTGACACCAAGTCACCCACCTCACTTAATGGCTACACGTACATTCCGCATGAGCACTCACTGGCATAGGAAGGGGGAGTTTGTCTTTACATAAAAATCACCCTTCATACAAAATCATCGACACAAACACCAGACCAGAATTTGACTCACTTTCATTGCATCAACCATTAACAACACAACATAGACCCAAACACATAACTGTCGGTTTATTTCCCGGCTGCATGAACATCCAATCCAAAATTTCAACAATAGCTTCGAGCAGCTTCTTCTCACTGACACTAAATAAAAACTACCGTATGTCCTATATTGTCGTGACTTTAATGTCAATCTCTCCTCAATTATTCCACTCATCCACCACATTAATGCTTTATTAACACATCACTTGCAAACTCTTATATCCCTAAATTAACAGACCTACAAGAATTACGCACAACTCAGCCACGCTATTGATAACATTATTACCAATTCTAACTGACACAGACTCACACCAGGGATATTTGTCCCTGATACTACAGATCACTTCCCAATATTCCACATTACATCTCTTAAGATAAGCATGCCACAAACAACAATCACTAAAACGTGATACAGGAGATCAAACATTCGCACATTAACCGTGACTCAACAGAAAATGACCCTAAATTGCGTACGGCACCTCTTAAACTTATAGAAAACATTACACGAATTCTTCCCGTACAAAGAAGACCTAAAAAATCGTAACCATACGCGAAATGGTGACAACAGGCAATTTCCAAGTCAATCAGACACAAGCACGGTCTACAAAAACATACTAAAGAAAAAACTACCAGGAAACCAAACACAATATTATAAGCATTTATACATAAACAATTAACCAATTATTCGTATTGCCAAGAAAGAAAAAAACACAACACAGAACAAATCAGAAACTTCAAAAAATGATCTCACAAAACTGGACATCCTCAACAACATTTAGGTAGGAAGTTATCACTAAACAAATCCCTGACCTTTTCCACCATAATAATAAGGAAGATAACATGACCCGCTTGACAAGCTAACGCATTCAACGACCACTTCACTAACCTGGGCAGAAATAGCTAACAAAATTCCACCTCCAATACCCATTTAACAAAACACCTTCCAAAAAACACATTCACTCAATGTTCCTAAATCCAGTCCATTACTGTTGATGAAATGCACAACCTTCGCCACCTGTTAAACCTGGTAAAAGTGAGGGGGTTAGGTGGGTTACGACAAGATAGGTCCTGGATTGTACCAAATCATATGATAACATCATTTGTCCTCTGATTGCACATTATTCAACCAATCACTTCTCACGGAACATTCCCAGATCAACTCAAATCAGCCAAAGGTCATTCTATTTAACAAAAAAAAGATGCAAATAACATTGCAAAATACAGGCCTTTTGTTCTTCCATTTTTTCAAAATACTTGAAAAAGTCGAGTACAACACGTCAGTCTACATTCTTCAACAAGCACAACATTTGTCGATGAACACTACGGTTTTAGGCCCAAAGCTCAACTACATGGGCACTCCTGAAAACTAACATCCAACTCAACCTTGTACTTAAAAATAAACCACACCATGGGGGTTTCCTGGACTCTCCAAGGCTTTGGAACACCATTGACCACAACATTCTTATTCACAAGCTTTATCATGACGGTGTCCGTGGAGTAGCCTTAGAGTGGTTCAGGAGTTACTAAATAACGCTCACAATTCAGTGAGTTACACTTCCACAGCCACATCCACAAACATATCACAGTTGGCGTCCCACAACGCTCAATCCTTGGACCCCTACTTTTCATCAGTTACATGAATGACATCACAACATCTTAACACACTTAAACTAATCTTATTTGCAGATGACAAAAACATTTTTCTTTCCAAACCCTAACCATTTATGACACGTTTTAACAACATGGAATCATGAACTCGCAAAATCACTGACTGGGTTGGGCTAACAAACTTTCTCTCAATGTTTTAAAACTAAACTACATGCTTTTCTCTACACACAACACTAAGGCCACAATCACACATTAACATAGATAACCAGCAATCTAACCGGTAAATCAACCAAATTTCTTGGTATCACAATCGGACACAAACTAAATGGAACGAACATATCAACTCTGTCAATACCAAAAAAGGGGGTCTCACGCAGTGGTACAATCTACAGAGTAAAACCACCTTCCAGACTAACCTTAAATCACTTTGCAACACACTAGTTCTCCCAGTACTGTAACATCATCTGGCCCTCCAACTATCATTCACACTCACCAAACTAAAAATCACACAGAAAAAGGGGCCTTCGCACTATCACAAATCCCACCCAGAACTCACCACCTTCCCATTATTTCACTTCACTGAAAAACACTTAAATAGAGCACTCAACCAACTTCAACAGCGCTCTTCATGTTTGACTATCACTACAATCATTTACCTCCGACCTTCAGCAATTACTGTACCACAAACCGACAAATCAACAGCTATAACACCAGGAGAAGCGACAAACTTCATCTTCCCCTCCAAAATCTTCATCTGAAAAGCAATTTATTCATATCACGGCGCAAAACTTTGGATTGATCTCCCAGAATCCATCACAACAATCCCAAACAAAAATACTTTTTAAAGCTCAACTGAAAAACAGTCCATTCAACATACATTTTTTTAAATCTTTCCCCAAGTCATTATTCTTCCTCACTTTTTCTTCATCCTATTTCATCTTCGATTCCTACTTTATTCACCTCTAACCTCTTCTATATCGCTCTCCACATTATGAAGTATTACTTACATACATCAGCAAGACATGTTGAAACGTCAGCCTTCTTGACAAATTCCGTTTTACGTATTACCGTTAAGGTTTGTTTAGCTTAGATATATTGTTTGTTTTTGTTTGTTTGTCTCTGTTTTTTGGGTGGTTGTTTTTTTCTTTTTTGATATGTAATATTCATATTATCCTTCTGATCCATATGTACTAATGAGAAATAGTTCACCTTGGATGTTTTCCAGGCCGCAATAAACCATAAGCCTATCGGGTTGTACATTACTTGGTCCTAGCATTTCATATCCCCCACCCTGTCCTCTTAGTACGTCTAAAATTGAACTTTACGCATTATTATATAATATTCTGTATTAACCTTTCTGTCAGTACGTCATGTTATGACGAAAAACTGAATTGAATGAATGAATGAATGAATGAATGAAGAATGAATGATGAAATGAAGAATGAATGAATGAATGAATGAGGCGGTTGAAGTGAGAATCATCTATGTTACTCTTTGTTGAGGTTCGACCTGATGGTTATAGAGTAATCATTTGAGTTTCAATCGACGAGCGAACTCATTGACATCCGCTTTCACAAGAACTGGGTCTGGAGGAAGGGGGTAGGCCAAAATGAAGTCCTTAATCAAGATGGTTTGTTTCAAGCGTCGTTCAGGGTTGGAATCTAGACAAATTAATTCACACATGGTCCTTCATTGAAGATTGATTTTGTGTCTGGATAATGGTCCGTTAATCATTACGTTTTCTTTTTTTTGTGAGTACAAAGAGGTGTCAGGAGCTACGTTGTTTATGTGTATGTTTGGAATCTGTTCAGTAGGTGACACTGTTTTGTTAAGGCGGTAAGCCCTCTACCTTTCTGAAGACTGAAGAATCGGGGGGCATAAGTATGGAGAGTAAACCATTCCCAATGTTCCTGTTGCAGGCTTTTCGGAGACCTACAAAACCAAAGATCACTTGTTAAGATCTCCGGTTTTAACCCTCTCACCATCCTCCTAACAAGGGTTTTGAACCCTTGTAAGAAATGTACTGCCATGCAACCATAAAGATAATTTTTTTTTTGGAAAGCGCCCTGGCAACACCCGGTCACCAGTTCTAATTGCAGTACACCCAACGCAATTCACAACATACAAATCAAATATGCTTTTAAAAACTGTAATTCATACAATGTTGTTCTTCTCTATTACATGGCTAAAAAGGGTCAAAAAACAGTATGTTGGCGGAATCAAACGATCCACTTAAAAACCAGACTTTTGGAGAGGGTGCTGATACAGGCACAACGCCACAACCTGTCGCTAAACATTTTAATTTCCAGGACACAATGCAGACGACATCATCTGCATTGCTATTGACAAACAACCACAACGGATAAAAATGGTCATGAGATGACCATTGAACAACACTGGATATCAGTCTTACAAACCACTACTCCATGTATGGCAGAAATATTAATCTGAGAAAGTAAATAAAATCTGGGAGGACTTTATTATTCCATCCAAGCTCTTTCCTGATGTGCTGAGCACTTTCTTGTACCAGTTGCTTTTTCACAAGTGTCATTTTATGCCTGTTCGTGCATTCCTGCACTACCAGCTTTGTGAATTCGTTTCTTATTTGTTCCTTTTGTATCTTTCTATTCATCCAGTTTCACTTTTTTTTCTAACTTGCTATTTCAGTGCACTCTGCTTCTGGTCATCGCTTTGTGGAGTGCCAGCGAGTGCCATTCCTCCTCGTGTCTTGGGATAAAGACATTTTATAGTGTTCGAAACGTTGTTTGTTTTCTTTCGCGGTCTTTTTATCCTGCACACATCAGTTGAGACGGTGTTTTGTTATATTGTATATTCAGTTTTTCCCAGTCTCTTTGAATCCATTTGGATCCTGGTGCATGCTTTTAACTTTGGGAGTTCTGTTGCGGACTATCTGTTTTGCGTTCTTTCAAGTTAAATGTCATCTGATAGATGTGTGGCACGTACATGAACCCATATTAACAACCTGAGTGTATATAAACACAGTGGCGGATTTAAGGAAAAGGGCCTGTCAGCAGTCTAAGGTGGGGCCCCATAAGTGTAGCGAAGCGACGCAATGTGCCACTTTAGTGCGAATAGGGGTGTCTGAGGGGGCCGAGAGCAATAAATTTTGGGGGGCCCTGTCAGCAGCTGACTGACACTGCTGACTCTTAAATACACCGCCAACTGTAAAAAACATCAAAATATACTAAAAACGCTAAGATCTAACAAAATAACATCTGTTTTTACATTTAAAGGGATAAGCGTCGATTTAATGCGAGAGAATACAAAAAGTGGAAATGCATTTTTTAGCTTACAAATCAAAGATACTATGTACATTCCATTTATAACTACTTAATGGTTACGGATCTCGGCTCGAAAAATATTAAAAAAATACGAACAACGCCAAATTAAACACGATTATAAAGGACTGATTACTATTTGAAAGATTTATTTTAGTTGTTAATTTGGTTCATGATGACAAACGTTTTGCCACGTTTGCATGTAAATTAAGGGTTTGAGTGCTCTTAACTACTACAGTACAGCGTTGTATGATTAAGAATCGCCTAAAAGTCAATTTGATGGGCAAGGAATAATTAAAGTTCACGCATGGAATTGTTTGATCACTGGCGAAGAGCCCAGTTATGGTATTTCAAATCATCTTCGCGACCGCAGAATCACAATGTTTGCGATACAGCTACACACTGTTCCAGCTCAGACCTCAGCGAGCTTGACCTCAGGGGTTTTACACATGCGAGGCAGACTTAGTTCTTAACACACAGTTCAGCTGGATCATTACAACATGTACGGTTCCAGTTTGCGTTTAGAATCTGATTCCCCAGAATTTACAGCAACAGTTCATCAGCAAAAAAAAACAGGCAGTTTGCCGAAACTTCAAGCATAGTTCACTTTCTGCCCTGTTGCAAAATGGCAGATCTTCCTCGGGTGACGGGCTCCAATTCACAGTCAATCAATTATGTGGTGCAATCAATTATGAAGTGCACCCTCTATGTTCAATTACCTCTCCAGAGGGTGGGATCTGGCTTGAAGTTCCTGGCAACAGCATTTAACAGCATTATGATGTTAACATCATTATAGCGTCAAGACTTCCTTGCACCTTTATATTCTTTAATCACTTTAATTGCTATCATTATATTTTATTTCCTTGCACAATAATATAAATGCAATCATCTGGCATTGGTCAAAAGGGACCCTTGTAACAAATGTAGGAGCAAAAACACCAAAAAGTGAACAAAATTTTGATGAAATTTGTCATACTTTTCCTGCAAATAAACACACAGCGATGACGACTCAAAATCTACACTAAACCGCTAATTGTGGTTTTCCCCAGTACAGAATAAACAAGGATCAATAATATTTGTGTTTGAGGTCAAACTGTTCAGGTCATGGTGCACGATATTACGCTTATAAATCTGGGATATTCAAACGGAAAGGTTTTTTGATCAAGTCTGAATTTTGATACGCATGTATATAGAAATTACAGAATCAGATAAAAGTACTGCCTTGTCTTTATACGGATTTCAAGCAACCACTTGCAGGTTATGTTAGCACATCTATGCCAGTAATAAAAATACCAAACTACGAATCGTGATGATTTTTTCGACGTTTCGGATCAGCAAATCACTGCTTGTCCCTTAAAGTCATATACAAGCGGTCACTAGACAGCTAAACGCCAATTATGTACATTTTCCTTACCGTCTCCAGATATTATTTCAAATTCGATGTCATTTTGAGGATCTGCTCCGCGATCACCATCCATAGCATCCACTCTCATAATTTCTGTTCCCTGTTACATAGAACACAACGAAAAACTACCGCATAATTATAATGAAAACTAAGAAATAAAACCATAAATTAGAGATGTTTAAACAGGTAATTGACTGAAATAGAATTTACTCTCTCATCCAAAATAAACAAATACAAGGAAACTAGTAAGGTCCTTAAAATTCGAGTTTGTTGCACCCACCTGGTGATTGATTTTCCCATATCACCTTGAAGGAGTGTCCCCATGACTAGGCTTTAATGTTTCCACCCAGAAAAGCTGCACATTAGCATGTAACGCCTATTTCAAAATGGCCACTCTGGACAGTAGTTTTATGAATAACTCTGATGTGATGCAGGTATCTGTTTTGTCCGAGTATATCAATTATCAATCCAGATCCAGAAAACTTGCCAGTTTAATTTCACTTTATCCCGGGCGAAACGAAATGTGATTTTACCTTACTGAAGTGGAATTTTAAGTATTTAAGCGTCCAAGCGAGGGAGAAATTGTTTGTTAAAATAACTTGAATTGGCAAATTGTTGGGATATTTGTGAGTGATATTTTGAAGGCACATGATGGCGGCGGTTATACCCGCTCCAGGGAACCTAATCGAGAAGAAAAACACCTCTGCCCATTCTATTGACATTTTAAGAACCACAAGGAAAATTTTTGAAAAACATTTTCCCGTAATCTTCCTTCGTACTTCTGGACAGTTGCAGACCACTCAACATGAGCTAACGCTGGGGAGGACGATGCTCTCAGCAGTAGAGAGAGAGAGAGAAGGAGCCGGTGAGTCCGAAACAAAGATAGCACTTGATGTGATCGAAAAAAATGTTGGATAACCATATTTAAATTTTCCTTAAACATACATAAACATAGTTTTTATTTTTACCATGAAATCTATGACGTCACTGAGTAATCCTTAAATATAGTCCACACCCATTGTATCATGATTTTATTGTATCAGGTTGATAGGGGCTGTTGTCTTCCTGTGAACTGTTTTAGAGTCAGTTAAAGCAATATTAGCACATTTTTTTGAAGGGCGCCCCACTTTTTCAAAAATTTGGAGATTTTTACACGGTTGCATTGGTAACTGGCTAGTAAACTATACCTGTGAATGGCTAAGCTCGAAAATGTCTACGTGTCACAAACGAAGGAATTTGTACTAGAATAATTATTATCAGGGATCCCCGATAATAATTCAACGGCTGCTGGAAACGGCCTTCCAATGTGAAATAGCCGGGAAATAGCGCCATGTATGTGTCTACGCTCATCCATTGTTTTAATAGTTCGGGCAAGTCAAGTTAGAGGTTATTTTCTCGAGGTGGCACTATTTCATCATGGACGGACATAGACGTAGCATTTCCAGCTCTGCCGTTAGGTCCAATCATAGGATCCCAATTCTAATTACAAAATCGCTTATTTTGTGATAAATACGCATTTTTTAGCATTCTCGTTCGCAGGTATAGTTTCCTAGACAATTACCAACGTAACTGTGCAAAAATATCAAATTTTGAAAATTGGGGGCGCTCTTCAACCAGATCTAGCGCTATCATTGAAAAATCAATTATATGCTTTAATATTTGTTTACATCTTTGAAATGATTTAGGGTGTTTATAACGTCGAATAATGAGAAGGAGTGACTGTTTTCCTCATTTAAATTCCCTTGAGCGAATATGATCAATGTCATCTTGAGAAATGAGCCTGTCTGTGTGCAAAATATAAATGCCATAAATTCTTTTTGGTGCTCCCAAAATATCACTCGCGTTCTTATCCCAACAATTTGCCAATTTAAGTTCATTTAACAAAACATGCCTTCTTGGACGCCTAGACGTTTAAGCCCACATCAGGAAGGTAAAAACTTGATTTCGTTTAATCTTGGATGAAATTTCTATAATAATGGCGGTTTTCCATGAAACAGTAGCGGCCATTTTGAAATGAGCAGGACAGCCTTTTTTTGTCGGAAACACACCTAATCCTAGTCAGAAGAACACCCCTTTATGATATATAATAATAATAATATAATAATATTTAATTCTTATAACGCGCGACAAATCCACCCAAGTGCTCAGAGCGCCGCTGAGGAGCGCCTTAGGATGCTACAACACAACGAGTAAATCCAGACACGACAAGGAAAAATGATCACCAATTGGGCGCAACGAATCGAAAATCTGGCGATGTCAGCTCATGGACTACAGTGAATGTCAATTAAATGCTGTGTTGACAGGCAAGACAAACTATAAGATGATGAAGATAATATCAGTTACTCTCGAAAGTTTCACACACATAAAATCCAAATTATTTTCTGGTAAGTGGAAGTGATTTCAGTAAAAGTTCGTTTTGATTTTGAGTACATATATTTTCTATGCCATACTGTCCATTTCAGTTCTTCACTGATAATGGCACGTGTTTTAACAATTTGAAGTTGTGATAATTTTGCATCCTGTGTTCTGTTTTTAATATGCACTCCAAAAATGTTGAATAAAAAAGGTCACAACCCTTTCTGTTGAGCAAAATCTTGTCAAAGTTGAGTAAACTTTACACAAAGCTGAGTATATTTTACCAACGATGACTTAAGTTTACTCAACAATGACTAAGGTTTACTCAACTTTGACTAAGAGTTTATTCAACAGTAAGAGTTGTGTCCTTCTACTCGACATTGAGTAAAATATTTTCACAGTGTGTGAACACACTCATTGGAATGTTTGTTGAATTTGGTTACAAAATAAACGTCAATAAAATTGATCGTAAAACAACTTACTTACCACGATAAGATCTTCATTTAAAAAGTCAAGATACGGTGTATTAAAGAAAATCGGCGGATCCCCTTGTACGTCAATGACAGATAATCCGTAACGTCGTGTTACTGGCTTGGTATGGGGTACTTGGTCCTGATCACCAGCATGCAAATAACATTGAGAATGAAGTGCTTTTCGAGGTAATATAAATACCAACGGCATATGGTCGAATATTGGGTCATTCCTGTCGTTAAGCATCGGTATAAAAATCTCCCTCTACAGCAAAAACACTCGAACGCAATAAAACTACACTTTTGTAAACACGTTTATCAATAATTTATGGGATGATGATAGTAGGACTATCATTTTGCCAACGTTACGATGCATCCAGAGAAAGTCACGAGAATGTCAAAAAAGTAGGGAGTTTCTGTAACCTGACCATTTGACACATTTTTTTCTGACACACTTAGAATTCAGAAACCTTAGCGGGAATAAAATTGTGCTTTATTCCGTTTAAGGGGTTTCCGCGTCCTAAGTGTGTCAGAAAAATGTGTTAATAGGGTCAGGTTAAGGAACTCCGCCAAAGTAATGATCCTAAGCTGTGAACACTAAACATATAAACAATTTGAATGGACTGTTAGTGTGGACCAAAGAACAAACAATTCTTTGGCAAAGGGATGTTTGGCAAATTCAGCGATTTTGGTGCAAAAAAATCACCAATTTTGGGGAAAATCACCAAATTCTGGAAAGAAATAAAAAAAGTAAAAAAAATTGCACTTTTGCCCCCCCAAACAAAAAAAAAATCACCCTTGCCCCCCCCCCTCCCCCATCCAGAAAAAGATGGTCTGGCAAGACGCCACTATTTGATGTGATATTGACCAAATAAAAACAACTGTGGTTATTATCAAAAAAATATTTAACATTCAAAGTTAACAAAACCAACCTTGTGGAACACATGAATACAAGGGGGGGGGGGGGGAGTTGTACAGGGGTAGGTAATGTAAGAATTAACATGTTCGAAATGATTTAAAGATGATACCCATTTATTGGGTTACACCATAACTTAGGTTCGCGCTGTATAATAGGAATACATAACAGTTCAACGTCATCCTGGGGAAAATTAAGAGATAGTCTGATTTTGTTCAAACTGGTTTTAAAATTGTTCATTTGATCAATCCATATAAAGTATTTCTTTGAGAGCTGCATATATTATATTACAGACTTAGGCTATAGTGACCTCCTAAAGACCATATAATCCCAGCACATTTGCTTCTATTTTGCAACAAAATATCATGAATGGTACAACCAGTATATTTACGGCTCCTTTCCATTTTGACGAAGAAGAATTGACAAATATAACAATGGATAAATCTAAACATGTTACCCCCCCCCACCATTTTGACCCTGTGAACCTATTTTGCTCATATCCTATTGAAACGGACAGCCTACAGATTGGGCAACAAATGGTAATGAACATGCCGGTATACATGTACTTTCGACGCGTTTCAACCACTTCCATGCTTGGATACCCTGTTTTTACCATATAACAATTAACCTCCTTAAAACTATATTACCACTGCTTTGATTATGGTAAACTTTTTAATATGATATTTCTTAAATGTTTTTTTTTTTTTCAATAAACGTCTGGAGAAATACATTCCGTTGCAGTAAGCTTGGAGATAAATCATCATTTTGTCCTAATTTGATTGGCTACATACTATATGAGAATACGGTTAGAATCATGAATGATACATCTGGTGAGGGGTTATACAGATTCAGATATGATTTCAACTTCATCCTTTAAAGCCGCCATATTGAACAAAATCCAAGATGGCCCGCCGCTTTTCGGAATTCTAATTCTAAATTATAAATGTTTAAGATCATGAATGATCTTTTATTGTTTTGGGTGAGAATCCAGATTCCAAGTTATATTAATACATAATAATAATAATAATAGCAGAGATTTATATAGCGCTTATGCTATTGCCTCTCTAAGCGCTCTTTCACACAAATGGCCGCTGATCACGGTGGCCCAACCATACCATAAACCATGGTTTAGCATCATTTCAGGGATGCAGCAGATCGGGATCAGCGCTTTCCCTGAGTTCATTTTTCATTCATCTTATTGCCAGATTAAAACATTAAAAAACAAAAAATTATACAAGTATTGAATTGCACGATCAAAAATAAAACTCCACAGGAAGGAGGATGGTCATACAATTGTATATATAACACTCGCATGACAAAAAATTATTGCCACTATTAACTTGTTAAAAAAAACATCTGAAATCATATAAGGATGGTCACAATGCTTCTCTTCCCACAACTACAATAACACAAAAACAAAATAGGACAGAGTGCACACCCTGGCAGGAGGACCAAACAGCGATTAAAAAAAGCCACTTTCAAAGTGGCCAACCTATAAGTGCCACTCAAAACAGCAACAAGCTTAAGGGTTAGACATGTAGAGGAAGAGATGTACTGGGCAAGGGCAACTTTGATGCCTAAAGCCAAT
The DNA here is from genome assembly GCA_023653785.1 of Ophioderma brevispina. Taxonomy (NCBI): domain Eukaryota; kingdom Metazoa; phylum Echinodermata; class Ophiuroidea; order Amphilepidida; family Ophiodermatidae; genus Ophioderma; species Ophioderma brevispina. The sequence continues at coordinate 956 of JAMKCH010030624.1, read as the reverse complement.
GAACCACACACACCAAAAGTCATCACCAATTCTACTCCACCCCTTATAACACAAACTAGCATTCCACCAACCCATCCACTCACACTCAAAACACACGTTACACACAAAAGCAAATATTCAAAACAAGATTCCCAAGGACACACGAGATGACTCAAACTGATATAGTAACTAATACCCACGACAGATGCACACACCTATAACAAATACCCAAAATAAATCATTGAAGCCAACTGAGATTTTTTTTAAGTGCCGTTAGCCAAAGATAAAAACCTGGGGAGGTTGAACAAAAGGTGATTACGAATATCGGCAGGGAGTCGATCAAAGAAAAAAGTAAAACGATTAAAAACAGTAAATTTAAATGTATCAGGTGAGCAAAAAACTTGATGAGAAAAACTTAAGAGTATCTGCATGGCGAGAGTTGATCATGAATAAATTGTAAAAGGATCAAGGTTCAAACTTGCCATGCAGCATTGCTCACAAAGGCGATAGTGAGATATGTAAAACGCTCTCTCAGTGATAGTGAGGTTAGCTGATGAAGACGCTCCCAAACTGAAGTTCACCACTGGGTGCTGGAAATGCAACTAAGGGCCAGCCGTTTTTGAAATTTTTTCCAAAGAATGAATGGGGTGTGACCAGTTTGACTGTGGTAACAAGGAAGGAAACGCCGTCGTATTCAAGGAATTGGAAGACACAGAGTAGTATAAAGTCTGACAGGAATGTTTGGATCATTTGCAGAGACAGACGACAATAAAAACCGAAGTGCCTAGTATAGCGCGAGAAAGAAGTGAAAGTCTTTACATGATCGCCCATTTTAAATTAGACGTGATGAGGAGACCTAAAAGACTTGTGACTGTGAACAACACCCAGAGGTGAATTGAGAATTTTATAAGTTGGATCCAAGCGCCCCGAACAAATTTAGTCTGGATAACCTCATGAATTTTAAACTGTCAGGGGTT
>JAMKCH010030623.1:0-25233 GCA_023653785.1 Ophioderma brevispina | reverse complement strand
CAAAATGAAAGTTTGGCTTTTAATATTCAAGAACCAATAATCAATGATAATTCATTTCATCTTCCTTCATCAAGGCATTGTAATACGCATTTTTTTTCATCGCAAACGTCATCTGTTTCTATTATTTATTTAGTTATTGTTAATTTATTAGAGCTTCTTTTTGCCTGGGGAAACCCCATCGGTGTAATCACTACTGCTTTTAGGTGCCCAGGGTCAAACCTCATACAACAACATTGGAATACATAAGTTATAACCAAGATAGCAGAAATTACTAAAGAGTATTAAAATACATAATAAGAACATAATTTTAACATCGTAAAAGTGTAAACAGTCCCAGCCTGCTATCATAAAAACATTGTATTGCAACGTAAAATTATTTTGTTCACGAAGTGCAAACATGCAATGATTTGTTTCTTCTAAGAGAAGTCTACCTCTCGGCAGATTCAATATCTATATATTTAAATGTCAGCATTAGAATTTTGCTCTTTGAATTGGTGGATTTTGAGTATAAAAGAAAAAAAATCATTTTGGCTTGAAAGTTGCAAACCAATGTAGACTTTCTTGTTCACGCATTATGATTGGTGAAATAGCACGGAAGCAAGTTACCCAGATGTGTACAGTCAAGGGAAAATGGTGGTTTTATTCAATTAAGTATACTCGGATTCAGGCACTGTGCAATTCAAAAATTCCTTTTTTCTTTAGACCTTCAGAATTGCTCTTTGCGATGATATATTACTTTACAGAGAGTTCTTTTAGATTTTTTATAAAACGACAAAAATGAGTAAACTTCTTTTGAATCAGCCTGTATGTGATGATCAAAGTTCACATTCACACTAGGTTTTGAAAATATAGTGCGTCTACTTGGCCGCAAATGTTTCCCTGAGGTTCCAAAAGTGGCGTCCCTTCAATTATTGTGGTTTAAATATAGATTACCTAAATGTCAAGTTTTAAACAAGGTTTTGAGCACTATTTTAAACTACTGTAAACAATCCATTAAACTCCAATTCCAACACCTAGACTGGGCAATTGAAAAGTCATTACCCTGATGACCCTTAACTCCAAAAGAACTCTGGAGTATCTTGAATACACTTTGGGATATGAAGAGGGTTAGTGAACTTTAAAAAGACGTAAATACATTCAAATTTAAGCCTATATTATTTTCAACACAGATTGTAACATGGATTAAATAGTAAACGAATAATTATTTGTTTGAGTGAAAATTTTACAATGTGTGAGCATGTGCCAAAGCAAACACTGATTTTATTATGTATTGTAAGTGGATGCAAATATTTTACCCTATCTAGACCAAGTGCATCCACCCTGAAAAAGTGCTCCTTCATGACACAAAATGCACACTAATGTGAACCCCGGTGATGAGTGCTTGCCTTTCACCTGGATTTAGGCAAGAGAACTAAATAAAATTGGTGTTAGACAACATATTTAGTCTAAGTCAAACACTGTTTTCTTCATGAGAGTGGATGGTTCGACTGGAAGTTTCCCATTATAGTCTGCCTTCGCTTGGTGAACTCTCTTAAGGTTGTCTGGAATGAGCTCTCGAAGAATAACTAACAGACTTAAAGTGTTAGGAAATACCTTGGAAGCATCTGTATGGTTCAAGTGCACCTCCTTTTTTCCAATGCGAACTTAGTTTTTTCTTGGAATGCCTCTACTTTGTCCCGATCCTTTTTAAGTCTTTCTCGGTCTGGAAACAAGAAACACAAAGCTATTATGAAGGGAAAATAACTAATGGGCAATATCCTGTACCTCCCTTATACAGCCTAAAGATAAGGTCAGGCTTTTGTTGAATACTATCGTAATGATACTATCAAATAGTGGGCTAAAATATGGTACGATACGAATGCTATAATCGTTGTTGAAACATGACATGCAAAATTTGTGTAATGAAACGTTCCATGTAGGAGGCACTTATCATTTCAATACTGCATCCACAGGTAGTAGTACACTTTCAGCCTTCATTTGTCCCACTATATTTTCTTTTTTAATCCATTGCATGTCGAAAAATGGCATAATTAACTTCTGGAACCCGTGCATACTCAGCGGGATTTGTTCCATGATGGGGCATGTGCTTTTATTGTTTGGGAAGATACGTTGAAGATCAAACACGATCTCGATTACATTACACACACACTCTGTATTGCGGGTTGGAATGAGATTTACAATCATGTGATTGAATGTTCATGACATTTCCGATTTGTCCCTAACTTTTCCGAATGTTGCTACAGCTGTCAAGCACAGGTGTGGCCACATTTTTGTAAACAACACAGTAAGTAGCCAAAGACACGGGAATTACAAATTTGCTGATTTTGCACCACCACCCCACCCAAATTGTTTTCAATTGTGGAAGTGAATTTCAGTAAGGGTCCATTTCATGTGTCTTAATAATTTGCAAGCCATACTTTTGCAAAAAATGTAAACTCAAATGGTTTTCAAATTTGTGGAAGTGATTTCAGTAAGGATCCTTTCATTGTATCTGAATATTTTGCTATGCCTTGCATCCCTTAACCCTAACATGTCAGGGGGTCATGCCCACCAACACGTCGAATGGCATAGCAGGCACTACGAAAATATCTCCTAAAGTCCCACCGGCAATACGACGTAATTGAATTTGCATTGCCGGAGCTGTTTTCCCTCCAGGGAAAAAAAAAACGGCGGAACTAGCGTGACGTCTCACCGGCAATGGGTCTCCTGAGGGGAAGACGTCAAGTTGCAACTCCCACAATTTGGTTTTGCCTGTTTCCTGAGGGGAAAACTGGCCGAGTAGCAGCGAAGCATGGCCTGATGGACAATTTACTTCTGGGGGTTCCCACATTTGACACTGACACATCTGCCAATTCGAAGTCCAACATAAACTCGATTCCTGTAAACCAATGTTCCCGGTAAGTTACTTCGAAATAGTGCATGTGGGATACAAGATGCACTGGGAACTACCTGAATATCTGTGGGGACATCTCCCACTGGCAGTAGAAAGCAATTGGTTTTCAGAGATTTTCTCATGGTAGTGGCCAAGTGGCCATGCACAGCACTGGGTGTTCTGAGGGGAAAGCATCACAATGGCAACTCCCCCATGCATAAGTGTTAAAAAGTTCTGACGTTCCGAGCAGCAGAATTCGGTAACTGAGGAACGTCATTGCTTTAATTGCATTCTGATGTGATAGGGTTAAAGTTTAATCCTTAAAGCCTCATCATGAGGCTGCAGACTTGCACTTGCCTCCTCAATTTCAGGACCATAATCCAGTCAACCACCGTTAAATCTTTATGCTATCACTACCCTGGTTGCTGTTACAATAAGCAGTGTAAACAATGCCTTTTCAGTCTCGGTCCAAGTGAGATATTGTACTTCAGAGTATCTTTTCTTTGCTTCAATCACGGTGGTCTCTCTCATTGTGATGTCTTACCAATAGTTCTCCTAAGCATATGTGTTGTCCCTCTGGAAAGTGCAGCACTCCATCAAGGACCGTTTGTCCAGAATGTTAGGCAAGCTCAAGGGTGGCCTTCTTAAAGATATTAAGCTGTCGCGCATGTCCAAGACCCCTAAGTTCCTCAATCTTCTTGATGAATCTTGCAATTTTTGTGGACCCATCTCCAAGGTACAAGCTGCATGGCGGATTCTGTGCATGTGTTTCTCAAGTTTTTTTGGAGGTCCTTTTCAGCTGGGCAGATGAGAAACTGGGTGTGCCATCATGTGTCACTGTTTTGCTGATTGGAAAGGGTAAGCTTACTTCAAATTCCTGCCAATAGAATGATACAGAATGCAAATTTACATAATGCATAACCTGTGGTATCAAAGCTAATTGAGCACACAATAGTGCAGAAACTGGGTGATGTACATGACATTTTAGTCTAACATACAACATAACAGAAGAAAAACATCTCTATAGTGCCCACTGGTTTACCACAAAATTACTGCAACCACTCAGCCCATCAAACTAAAGGTGAGGAAAAAAGCCCAGTACTAGAATTAGAGAATAAAGGTATGAAAATTTTGGGAACCGGTACTCGCTTTACGACAATTGACCCAAGCGATACCATTATTTTAAGTGAAGAACAGCCGGAGGCCGGTTCTTCCACTCAAAAATATGGTGTCGCCTGGTTCAATTCGTCGTACAGAGAGTACCGGTTCCCAAAATCATACCTTTATTCGCATTCTTAAACCTCTTTATCATTTAAGGTCATCTGTAACCCAATTTTCGCGAATGCTTTAAACGCTTAAATACAACCAGTAAAGGACTTCCCCGACCCGTGACAACATCGAACAACCCGTTGGACGCAACGATCATACGCAACGATCGTACGCAACGAGGCGCAACTTAGGCAGGCGCGCGCGAACGTCCCATAACGCGGCATGACGCGAGCCGCTCAACCTAAAAATAACTTCAATACGCAGCGAGACTACCTGTTCAATTAAACGAATTAAACCCCGGCATCAACCAATGAAATTGCTTACATTTAACAGATGTTTTAAGAGAAACCTGCTTGCGCTTGTACTACTATGGGGCCTAAATTCTACTTTACAACATCAAAACAATGTACAATCATAATTGGTGCAATGTTTTTTAGAACTGGACAGTTTTGAAAAAATTAAGAAAATACCGTAAAATTGTTATGTTTACTTTTATTTTTTGTCAGATTGAGTATAAGGCATAACTTGTGATATGTGTATCCTAGAAGAAAGAGTAAACAAAGTTATGGAAACTTTTAAAAATCTGACATAAAAATAAAAACTTAAAAAAAGAAAAAACCTAAAAAATTAAAAAAAAAAAAACACCAAACAAAAAGCAAAAAGAAACAATAACACAACCCCGACAAAAAACAACACCACACTTGCCAAAAACACACCGCACAACACCCCACCCTCCCCAACCACCCAAACCCCAAAACCCGCACCCACCCCCTCCCCAACACCCCGCAGCCCCTACCCCCTCCCAAAAACCCCGCACAACTACCATACCCATCCTCAACACCCCGCAACCCCTCCCCCAAAAACCCCGCAACACCCAACCCCTCCCCAAACCCACAACACACTACCCCCTCCCCAACACCTGCACACACCCACCCCTCCCCAACACCCCGCAACACCCAACACCAACCCATCAAACAAAACCTGTCTCCATGTAACACGGAAATTTTGCATATCCATGTACTGTGTCAGCGATAGAGCAATTATGCATAATTAGATAAAATTGCATCACCCAAAATGCCCCTTTAATTGGCCCACATGCAATTTGACCTAACTATGAGGCACAAAAAAAGATGTATGGAGACTAGGTTATCATGCAGCAAAGGAATTTTGCCTATCAAACGTACCGTTTCAGCGATAGAGCCTTATGCATATTTAATTAGCTCATTTGATACTAAGCCGCAATATCACATACTTTCAATGCAAAAAAGATGCGCACCAATACGGCTTATGCAGTGAAGGATTTTGTGTAACGCTGTACTGTTTAAATAATAGCAATTATGCAGATTTTATGCACATTAATTAGCTCACTTTGCATACCTAATTAACCAAAATACGCCCCAAAATTCTAATCAGGTAAGAACTCTTCACCCGCTTCACCCCTTTCAAAAGTTACATCATTATTGCCTTACAGACCTCTAGATAACTTGTACAACAAGCTGTTTTTTCTAAATGATGCAATGTAGACACTTAATTAGCATCATTTTATGCCAAAATAACACTTTGACCCAATTATGATCACACAAAAATGCATGGCATAGTTTCTTTCATGCAGCGAAGGAATTTTGCCTATCGATGTACGGTTTCAGAGAAAGAGTAATATGGCATATTTTTAATAGCATTGCATACCTAAGCCACAGATATCACACACTTTTAATTGCAAAAAAGCTGCGCCCCATGATAGGCTTTCCTGCAGTGAAGGCAATTTTCTGTATCGATGTACCGTTTCAAACTTATAGCAATTTATGCTTGATTTTTGCATATTAATTGCCGAAATATGACCGAAATATAACAGTTTGAGAAAACTCTCCAAGCCGCTCCCTCCACCAAGGTACTCATCATACGCCTAACGGAACTCCAGATAAATACACAAAGCCGTACGGGACAATTTTCATAAAATATGCAATTAAGATACTTCAATTAGCATATTTTACGCCCAAAATGTAATCAGATCCGAGAACTCATGGACCACTTCTTTCTACAAGTTACATCGCCGTACCCTTACGGAACTCCAGATAAATCGTACACAAGCATGAACACGGACGGCGGACAGACGCAGACAGAAGACGGAGGACGACAGGACAGACGGACCGACGGGGACAACAGACAGCAGATGGACTGTCAGACGGACGGACGGACGGACTGAAGACAGACAGACAGAAAAGTGATACTGAGTCTCTGCTGAACAAAGCTCAGGCGGAGACAAAAACAGGAAAGGCATACTGGACAACAGCGCTAGAGTGAGTGTGAGAGATTATTTCAAGTGGCGAGATTTGGGATTGGTGTGGATGAGGAGTTGTGTTTTTTTTTCAGAGAGTGAAGAGGAGGAGGGATGCCGGAGGGGAGGGGCGATGAGTGTAGAGTGCAATTTAAGGGACAAGGGGATCACTGAGTTGTGGTGCATATAGGGGTGGAAGTTGTTGGAGCATGCATGAAAATTGTGGAGCGGGTTCTAGAGAATAGAATTTGGGGATAGTGGAAGTGGATGAGATTGCATTTGGTTTTATGCCAAGGGAAGGGAACACTGATGCAGTGGTTCATTTTGAGGAGGTGTTAAGAGGAATATCGACGCAAAGGGGAAAGAAAAACTGTTATGTGTTTTGTACCGAGGAAAGTGATTGAGTGGGCGATGAGGAAGAGTAACACCAGAAGCAATGGTAAGGCGGTAATGATGCGTTTGTTTGAAGCAAAGACAAGAGTTAGAGTTGGGTCTACTTTGTCCATGGAATTTGACGTGACGGTGGGTGTGCATTCAAGGTGTACTGTCGCTGTTGATATTTGCAATTGTTATGATGTGGTATGTAGAGTGCAAAAGGTTTGATGAGGAAATGTTGTGTTGCTGTTTTAATGTGGGAGACAATGGAAGGAATGAGGGAGGAAGGTTTGAAAAAGGAAGAAGGCATTTGAGAGTTAAGTGTCTCAAGGTAAACCTTGAGAAGACAAAAGCTGATGGTTAAAATTAAAGGGGTAGAAGGGAGAAAGTGTTAGATTAGGTAGACCCCATGCGGCATGTGGAGGAGGGTAAAAGAAATTCAATCGATGGTGTGAGAATGTAGGAAATGGAGCTGGGGATGCACAAATGAAGAGGAGTGACCACAAGTTTGGCAAAGATTTTGTGGGCAGAAGATGCAAGAAAGGAGCTAGTGGGATGGTGGAACAGGTGAAAAAGTTGTGTGATGATTGGAATTGGTGAAGGAGTTCAATACCTGGGGGGGACAGGGTCGTGGGGGGTGGAGGCCAGGCTGTGTGATAGCTAGAGTAAGGTATGGGTGGGTAAAGTTGGGGAATGTGGAGTTGTTACAAAGGAGAAGTATTATGTTGCAAGATGAAAGGAATGGTGTTTAAGAGTTGTGTGAGATCGGTGATACTGTATGACAGTGAGACATATGGAGTTGAGCGAAAATTGACGATGGGATTTCTGAAGGGCAGAGAGAGGCAATGTGGAGAGCGATGTGTGGGGTGAAGTTGATGGATAGGAACAAGGGGAATTAGGAGGGATCAGCTGATATCGGATGAATTCTTTCACTGTAGCAAAATCAATTCAACTTACAGCACTACAATACTTTCGGAATCCTTCCCACCTCCTCTTCCCAGTGTTTTCAACATAACATTCCCTATAAGCCTCTGTCAGTCATGTCCACAAAATTCCGGGGTCTCTGTCTCTTCTGGTCTGGGGACTGTACCTTTGCCTCAGCTATCTCTTGCAACATTTGTCTTTTCTGCACTGGGGACCCGACCCATTCTTACACTGAAAAATAAAATTTCCATGACCAATCAGAAGCTCAATAAACTATAACATTTTACCCATAACTCTAACTGAACATCACAATTATGCCAAATCACATATTTTCTGATTCCTTATGATGAGAGGAATCATTTGCGATACTTTTCAAACTAAACTGAACCAATTATATGACGGATCTCTTTAGATCCAAATGGCTGCCAAAGGACCACTTGGGACACAATATGATGTTGGAATATCAAAGATGCTAGAGATGCTTACAAATCTGGTATAATTTATTTCAAGGGGTGTGCGTCCATGGGAAAGCATGTAATTACTAGACCATAAGTACTGCATATACCTCAAGTTATTCCATTTTCCCCAAAGTTACCAAACTTCAACATTAAATGTCTGGAAAATGTTTCCCACAAAATTTCTAGGTTGTTTGATTCTCTTTGCATGAGTGGCAAGGTGTTCATTTTAACAAATCCAAAACTTGACGTTATGCCATATCAAGTGTGCGCGGGCTTGCCAAAGGGAAAATTTATTTGGAGGAAGGTGCCTCAATAATTTGAGGTCATTTATGACAGTCTTTGAAGAATACATAAATGCACTGAAACACAATTGTTTCGTTCCTTATGTGTTCAGTGGGACCACAAAAATGCCTTTCAAATCAGGTGTTTAAAGCATCATAGCTTGGGAGTGAAAATAGATGTTTAAAAATGAACTACGACGCTCCAATTTTTTGCCATTTTAGGGCAAAACCAATTTTTCTTGACCTTACATTAAATAACATGTATTATACCTTATTTACATGCCAGTAAATGTGGTACTTAAAGGCTGATCAAGATTTTGAACTATACTTTTTGTGTTGTAAAAATTGGAAAATAGTCAACTGGAAATAAAAATAGTCGCCTAAAATGCTCAATTCCAAGTTTGAGACTGAATCGGATTTTCGTTTCATGCAGTAAACATTAATGTATGGATAACAGTGCCAGATTATGTTTAAAACAAAAATTCCGGATCCGGAATTTTATACAAAGTTGTGATTTTCTATCTGAAGGACTTCGATCTGAACTTAAAGACCCTATCAGTGATTATCCGAAAGGAGGTACAATCTATTAATGTTGCAGGAATAGCTAAAAGTGAAGGAATAAGTCTGTGGAATTCTCATAATTAAGTTTTTCCACTGAAAAAATTGAACAGAAAATGGAAGACCCGGCCAGTGTTCAAAGATAGGAATCTACATTCAATTACGTGTTGTTTGTAAGTGCCGAACGGACGTAATGACTAAAATTTCAGATTTCGTCCTTATTAGGTAGCTTATGGTCCTATCATTTGCAGGGCATGTTAGATACCTGTACTTGTTAACAAACATGCAAAAATCTGAGTTTGATGATTTTTTCGATTTTCTGATGTAGCAAATCACAGATAGGCCCTAACTATTTCACACAGTGGATTAGTAGGGGAAAAAACATTGTGTATATGCCAAAAATCCAAGTGCTTGTATTAAATTGAGGGCGCACCTCCTCAGAAAACTCTGAGTCAGTCTTTAAAGTTAACAAAAAAGCACTGAAATTGAAAATGATAAATCTGATTCACATTCATATTGCACCACTCAGAAATCAATTGGACTCATTGACGATTATAATCATTACTTATACTTACCATCCGTAGACATTCCAAGCTTTAGGCACTTTTTATAACGACAGTACTGGCATTTATTGCGTGATTTGATTGGTGATGTCAACTGGAGAATAGCAGCATTTGGCAAAAGGCTTATAGAAAGAGGGGAGCCGTTGTGTGCGACGAAAGAAACCCTGTAAGAATGAATGCAATGAATCAATGGTTATTTAACTTGAATAATTACTTTTCATTTGACAAGATGCACAAGTGTTTCCAAAGAGATGCTCTAAGGGCCCATCTACACAGCAGATTCTACTCCACGGGTTGTAACCCAGGCTTAGGCACCCAGTGCACTTTAGCTCTACTCCGAGGGTACCCCTTGACGCACTATGGAGGCTTAGTCCCTAAAACTAAGTACTGGCAAAGTACACATGTCACTGGATGGATAGAAGCTATGTTTACTTAGCATACCCCGCCATTAGTGTACTCCTGCAGTTGCCTGCTAGTGACTGACTGGTACCCATGTAAGCCACCACTAGTGGAGTAACCACCTGCAGCTTACCCACGGAGTACCTCTCACAGGTCTCCCCTACCGTCTACCTAGTAGGCAGCACTTTTGGACCATAAGGGCGGCCAAACCTTCCATTGTTTACAACTTTCTGACCATTTTCAAGCTTACAACTCTATATTTGTTTAAGACACAATCACACCAAAAACCCTTATTATTACATTTTGTGTCAAAACGTATCAATATGTGACAAAATGTTTAAATAATGATAAACTACTAAATACACACACAAAGCTCAAGCTCATTTGCATGGGGTACCCATGGCAGGTACTCCCAATTGGGTGACTAGTGGTTTTACGCTACTGGCGTGTGTACCTAGTGGATGATACCCCCCACTTTTGGCGCCGGCGATGTGGTACCCATGGCGGGTGGGGTACTCCATGGCTATACTTTAAGCAGTACTTCAAAGGGACTCCCATGCAGAAATTGGTTGTGTCTTTAAATGGTAACACCAGGCTGGGGGACTGCTTACGGGTACTGCTAATCTGCCCCTCACAGTGATCTGTACCTTTCCAACTTCAATAGTGACGGTACCCATTTATTATACCTTGGGTAAGAAGTTTAATTGAGGGTAAATTGCCTTACTCAAGGGTGAAACACATTTGCCACAGCGGGCTCAACCCACAACCGTTGGCGTGTGGGTTGGTGATTATCCACTGACCACAATTAACCTGCTCCAGCTCCAAGTATTCAGCTGACAAAGCACATCAGCATCAAAAAATATTCAAATGTATCATGAATGTGAGCGAAAACTAGACTTCATACACATTAGATGGGGAAATTCCAACATGGCGGTCATATTAGACAATCATAAAAATTAGAAAAGTGTGCGAAATTCTGGGTGAGTGCTAGCTTTCCTGCCCATGCAAGCTGCAGGAAGTATAATAGGGTATAGGTCCCCTACCTTACAGCCTTCACATGATAAACACCATAGTGCATGCCAGATGCCTCCTCACCCCACACGGCAATGAATATTTCTGAAATGATAAATGAAATAGGAAATATAAGCAAAATAAAGGGTGTTTCCCATAAAGGTGACACCCTTCTTTCTGACACCCTTATGAATTCGGAAACCTTAACGAATAAACCAACACCCACGTTTATGTGGTTACAGTCTATTCCGTTAAGGTTCCGAATTAATAAGTGTCAAAGAAGGGGCGTCACCTTATCCTCTAACCTCCTAAATCGGTTTTTATATAGCTTACGCAGGCCATATAAAGCCACAAATAGAGCCTTTTCAGTTAGTTCATGTAAACCCACAAATGCTACATGGTTTTTGGTAGCTGGCAGTAAAGAGCTTTTTAACTATTAAAAAAGTGTATCTATAAGATGAATGTACTGTAAGCTACAAAATTACAGCAAAAAAAAGAGGCGGCAAAACTATTACTATATTACATTAGATAATATTGATATGCCAAAGGCTAACAAAAAGCCACAGGGTACTTTCTTTCTCGACTAATTTACTGTCAGCCCAAAAAGCTCATATCTTTTTAAAGATACAAGTTACTGTGGGCTACAAAAGCTACAAAGTTGCATGGTGGGCTTTTGACATTACAGGAGGTTGGGCCTAGGAAACACCCCAAATAAAACCCGAAAAGAGAGTCTGCCAGGCAATACTTTCTTAAAGGTATCACGGATAATTTTTGATACACAACTCATTGGTACATTTTACAACACACACCTACCACACACACAGGGCAAATTCTGCATGATCAATGCATGTAGACATACACATGCAGGCCTATAAACAAATTCAACTCAAACAGACCTTAGGATGGTTTTTTTCCATAAGGTGAACACCTTCTTTCTGACATTCGACACCCTTATGAATGCGGAAACCTTAACGGAATAACCACATGTTTTATGTGGTTTATTCCGTTAAGGTTTCCGATTCATTAGGGTGTCAGAAAGAAGGGGTCACCTATGGAAACACCCATTTAGGACAGAAAGTCAAAACAATTTTTATACAAGAATTACAACAAGCAAGGAGCCTATAACATCACCATTTTAGATATGGTTTGGTTTCTTGTCCTTGAGTTGACTTCTCTATCCTCAGTTTAAATTGCTTAGCTTCTTCCATTTGTTCCGTCTTTTCAGTTTCCGATCTTCAATCAACGCATTTCAATCAATTATTTATTGTTTCCAATCTCATATACTCTAGAAGAATAAACATAAATAATGTTACTTTAGCATTTGGCAATGTTTGAAAGTTTTGTCTCGTCCTTGAGTTCCCCAAAATGGCGTCAGTGTTTCAACACAGTTCGATAAAAGTTGCCAATTCATGCGATATCACAAATGTGCCATGTCGCTCCACCAAATACGACGAGGTTTGCTTAAGTATTTTCAGAAAGGCAAAGTTCTTCACAAAAAAATGTTTTTGAAAATTCACTTTTTAAAAAACAAGGACATTCTGGCATGTATATGGGGATTTTTTATAAAGGAAAATCACATTTGAGATACGCATCATCGCCAGAAATCATCCCGGAAATCAACTTTGACAAATCAGGTTTTGGAAGGGAAATCTGAGCCCAGGATTTGACAAATGTGTATGACATGAAGCCTGCTCCTTAATATGAGTGTATCCTGTGTTGGGGCAATGACACATTATTCTATAACGGTAACATTTAAGATGTAACATCTTGGATCTTGTGAGAGGCAATACAAACGGTTGGACCCTACTCCCATCAGTGCTAGTCTGTGAGATAGACAGACTCACAGGACACTAACTAGATGTGCTTAAAAAAGATTTCACTCTTACAAACATAGCTCAGCTATATAATCAGTCATGGCTTATGCAATAAGTGTAATTGCATATGTTGCATCTTTCATCCAATTCCTTTGTACTAGCAGATTTGATATAAATTGCAAGCAATGTCAAACGTGTTGGAAGCAGACGCGCCAGCATACCACTGTGACGTCTGCCGATCCCATTGGCAATGTTCATCGTCATTATCACGCTGTTTTGAGCTTATGTGGTGGCGAATATTGCAGAGCGACAAGCAGGACAGCTGATGCATGGAAAGGGCACCCATCAACTCACTGTCTAAGACAATGAAATCACAGGTTTAGAATTAAGATCTCTACGAGAAAAAAAAAAAAAGTGGGGTTCAAAAAAAAAAAATCCCCATCGTACACGAGACACAGTGAATTTTTAATCAGTAACGCAATTTGTGGTAATGAGTGTTACATTAAGACTCAAAGAATTTAGAAAGATTTGATTAGGCTGGGCTATATGGAATGCACATTACTTTTTTTTGGTTATTTTCATTAGGGCTTGTGGTTTTTTTTTTTGTATCTATTATACCGATCCTCGACATGAAATGACAACATTTTTGCCTCTGGTCCGAGAAAACAGTGTGGCAGTGCCCTTGTGTGTCATGTCCCTAGATTTTGTGGTGGGAATAAATTTGAGCAGAAAATCCCTCTAATTACCCTTTTTTCAGGTATTTTTCAATGCTTTTGATGTCTAATTATATGTAAATGACCTCAAAATATCTGATTTTTGAAAACTGCAGAGAAACTTATGTTTTACGTTAAAATTTAGCATGAGGGCGCTTTTCAAGATATTTTGCTAATGCTTTTTCTCATTTGCTGTTTTAAAGTTTACAGCCATGAAGATGATCACAAATTTGACCAGCTCAAGAAATTTTGACTACTTTACATGTAGTTTGTCTGCAGTGCTCATTTCAACTTTCATTTGAATGCTCCCATTGAATTTACACAAAGAAGTCCATTGAACCATTGTACATTTGAATAGGAGCATGTGAGGAACTATATTCTGAAAGTAAGTGCTTCAGGCAAACTAAATAAGATAGAGTGCTCAATTTCTTGAGCAAGTCAAGCTTGTGATATCTTTCTAGCTGCAAACTTTAAAAAAGGAATGAAACTCAAATGTGCTAAAACCCAAGGGATTCCAAGGCTCTGACCCCTGACCCCTGCCAGGACCAGTATAGTTCCTCTGCTTCAAGATAATGCATATAAAACTAAGAGCTCTCTGAAGGAACTCAAACATAAGATCTTCCGTCGGCTCCGCTCCCTGGACCCCTGGCAGGGCAGTAGGGCAGACTGTAGTCCGAGGTTGCTCAAGTTCAAAACAAGGTTTGCGGTTTTCTTTCGTGCTTGTTTGTCCAATAAACCTTCGAAACATTCTCGGTAGGTGGTCTACAACGGATCAAGTGAAATTTGAGAGAAATTTATATCCTCAAAAAATCTCCTCCTGTCATGTATTTGTGCTTATTAGAAACATACTCGATTGAAAAAATCAAGAATCAATGCATTTAAAAGCACAAAAAGCCCAGTGACCCAGAATCAAAATTTTTCGAATTCTGCAAACTTTGCGAGCGTGAACATTTGTCACCGGGAGAGACATCGCTTCATGCTTCATTTTTGCGACAGAACACCAAAATTACAGTTTTAATAAAGTTTATACAAATCCAAAAAACAAAAAACTAATCAAAAATTAAAAAACATTTAATTAATTTTTGTAAATCACGTACAATTTTACCTCGCTAAAGTGAGAATTTCCTCACCCAATACCCAATCCAACCAAATTCCCATAGCGTTACCGAACGTGATCAGGGGCCAGTGACACATCAAAATGTTTCACAGATTCTGCACCTTTGCGAAGCGTGAAAATTAGCACCTGGAAGAGAATCCTTCATTTTTGCGATCAAAAACCAAATACAGTTTTAAAGGCAACCATTACAGAGAAACAACTCTCCATCACTACTGAATAGTATGGGTTTATTAATTTTTAAATACAACTGTACAATTTACTCGCTAAAATTGAGAATTTCCTCACCCAACCCTACACCAAATTGCCCATACGTTACAGAAGCCAGTGATCAGGGGCGTCCCCATCAGACCATTTTTAATGGGGGGTGTGGAGTCTGTAATTGCCGATCATAGCCGACAAAACCATGGTTCCAGATTCAGGAATTATAAAAAATGTTATTTCACTCGTTTCAAAATTCTGAAGAGTGGGGGGGGGGGTTGGTCGACCAACAACGGCGCACATTGCCTTATTCATTATTCGAAACCATAATCAAAATAGGAGAGGGGCGCCGAAAATCAGCCATCAAAAATGTCCATTTGCCGACAATAATGCAGACAACATTTTGCCCGCAGAATTTCGTTAATGGGGGTCCCACACCCCCCCCGGGATGGCCCTGACCATGATACTCTAGTCGCTGTCACAATTCATTTTCTGAATAGGCGTCTACATACGTGTGTGAGAGTTGCTGCGTGTAAGGCGCAGACTATGTATTTCCTTTACATGTTGTCGTGGTTCTGTCTGGCGGGAATGCTGGCGTAGTCTTGGAAAGGAATTATGACGGAGAGTATAGTATAGGGCCTATGGTATTTATCAAAATACCTTTTACAAGAGGTACGCACGCTATCCAGAAGGGGCTGGGCTTAGCAGCAGATTGCACGATCACATTTACGTGCATCACGCTTGTAAAAGATACTTTGACAAAGAGTATAGGGCTGTCTACGGTGGCGTCACAAGTCGGCAATTTTGCGGTACGGAGAAGTTATAGGGCGCCATTTTGTGGTGGGCATTGCCATAGGTCGCCGTGTAAATCAGGGTTCCCGCTTAGCAGGATTTTGGCATCTATAACGGACAGAATTTGCACTGGACGCAATAAATTCAGAATGAGTGACAAAATGACGTCCACTTGGACGCCATAATTCTAAGCCTCTGAAAGAAAACATGTTTCCAACTTTCAAGCCTCAAAATACAAAATATTTCTGTTAATTGCAGCACAAAATCTGTTTGACTTTCAGATTATTTTCACTCAAGTCTTAGCAAACAATTTTGTCATTATTTATTGGATTAAACAAACCTGTGAAAATATACAATATCCAAAAATTCTCACGGTCGCAGTCGTGTCATAAACAGGCTATTCCTTATTCTCCCTCTGAATACTGGAGTGAAAGATTACTAATGTGTTGAATAGGAAAGTTATCTTTTATATCTGAACAGCAGCCTAATCCTTTGACAAATCAATTCCAACTTCTTATATGTTGTGCATTTTGATATTCTCTAAATCACCTTTCAAGAAAATTTTAATCTATCACGTCAAAGCTGAAAGAATTTTCAAAGAGTAGAATTTCTCCATATACTCCAATGCAAAGTTTCACTCCCGATTTGGGGAGTAAGTGCAATAACTGGAGCAATACCCGGATGTGCGACCGACTGAATAGAGGCAATAATATAATGACCTACATTTGAAATATGTCTTTTTGAGTGCAATGGCCTTTCACACACCCTCCCAAAGGGAAATGTAGGGTAGAGTTCTGAAGTTTGAAGGGTCATGGTGGGGTAATTAGTTCTCCCTTCCATTCTGGGTTGTGGCCAGGGCAATTTAAACCATCCCATAATGCAAATGTCCCTTTATTGTACTGTCTCACAAGTACTTCAGGATATAAACATACATTTAAGACCACACTACATATCATGATCATTCTAAAATTAATTAAACTAGCTTTGGGGGTGGTGAGGTGTGGGTGTGGCTAAAGAAGTGTAAAAGTAAGAATGGATTTAGTGAGTCATGATCCCCATAACCGAAACCGACCTGCCACACCCCCCCAGCCAGAACCACGCGAAGGATTTTTTGAGTGAAGGACCGGACTATGTTTTGGAAAAACCTTATACATATAGCTAGCAAAAATGCCAATGTTGTCTAGACGGAAAGAATCCCCATCCGAACTGGGATAAAGGGTAGAGAAGAGTTAGGGCGTCTGTTGGGTTCAAAATGGCGGCCAATATCAGCTATAAATGATGCCCTATTTTTGACATAAGTCTTAATTTGTTCGTCGCAAGGATCATGTGGCACTGTGTGACTTAGCGTATGAGGGGGGTGCGCACGAAAACGACCGTTATGAAGATTGGAGAGCACCGTTTTGGCAGCTTACAAACAACCTGCCTCAAGAGGGCGTCATATTTCAAATGGCCACCAACAATGAAGACACGCATTATTATTTTACGGCACTTGGTAATGCCTCTTTAAAGGCCAAATGCCGGTGTCACCTACTTATATACGTTGTCCATGAGGCAGGGGGTGGCCATTTAGTTTGTTTGAGGTTACAGTAAACCACTTAAAACAAGTTTGTAGACTTTCAAGTGTATATATAAGGAGGGCAGCTTTAATGTACAAATATTCTAAATAACTTACTATACACTAGACCACGACCACAGCCTCGCTTAACCTGTAACGGCGTGTCTACCAAGGGCCTTGTTTGTGTATAGACACGGTGTAACAAGGGAGGGGGTAGAGTTGTTGGTGTATCCCACACGCCACTCAAGATATCGCGTTATAAAGCAACCCAGATTCTATGATTTTTGGATACAATTCGATAGGGGCTATCTTTGGTAGTGCGCTAAGTGCCGCGGCTTTCCATTGAGGTAAAAACCGGAAAGAAGTAGTGGACGCCGCGTGACCATACGCTTGTGGTACACAAGGGGGGGGGGGCGTCACAAGATGCCCGTGCCGCAGTCCGCGAGTCCAGCGAATTGGATTTTGGGGGGCCTCCACAGAAGACATAGAGCAGCGAATCCAATTTTACGCTAAAAAAAGTAGGCATATCAGGCATTGGGGGAGGAAAGGGTGCCAGCGGTATATTAGTGCTAAATGATGGCAAAAGTGACGTAGTTTTACGAGTTTGACGATGAGGGGAGGTTTTAGAGAAGGCCATTCTTGTGCACAATATTGGTTTCAAAAGGCACGCATAAAAATATCCTTTGGCAATGGGCAACCACCGGGAGCAAGTCGGGCTCGCCCCTGACCCGGTTCGAAATTGACTAAATTTGACGGATCGAGTAAAAGGGAAGGAACCGCAAATACGGCCGCCGGGGTGAAGGGTGCTTCACATTGGTATGTTTAGAGCTAAAAATACCAGAAATGGATGAAGTAATGGATTAACCTCGACAGCATTTGGCATTTTAGCGCAAAAGGGCCGGAGCAAATTTCAACTAGGGGAGGTGTGGATTTTTTTGTTATTGTGGCAGGCGAGGGGCATCATAGGTCCATCTGCTTTTTTTTTTAAGAATGAATGAGAGTAACTGAATCTCGCTCCGAGGCACCAAGCTGGGCGGTATTGGTAACTCGAAGCTTCCACAGGGGGCCTCCGAGGGCCTGGACCCCAGCCAAGGGTGCATATAGTCCCGAACTGCTTGTCAAAGATATGATGAGTAAAGCGTGCAGAGCTCTCGGCTCCAAATGCACTCAGCATACGGTAAAAAGCTGAGAGGTTTCGAGGGGCTATCGGTCACGCGGGGTTGAGCCAACCCACGCATGGGCAAGTCTATTATCATCTCATTCACGATGCATTGGAAATACATGGTGATCTCCCGAATGGGGCACATCAACCTGCTTTAACTCAAGATCTTCCACGGGCTCCGAACCCTAGGACGGGGCCGCCATGGACCGCATAGTTCATCTGCTTCAGAATAGTGGTGGAGCTAGACCCCGAGAGCGGGTACTCCTGCTGCCTGAAACATGCTACAAACGAGGTGGACCCACGAGCGGTTCGGGGGGCTCCGCCCCTGAACACCGACAACAAGGTTCCGGCATAGTTCATCAGTCTTACAAGATGGAAGGGACATAACCCCGTCTGGCTGAAAGCACTCGGGACAGTTAGAGCTCGAAGAGCTATTATCCGCCTTCGTCTTCCCCGGTGAAGGAAGGGGGGGGGGGGGGGAAGGAGGGTGCTCTGGCCATGAACCCCGAGGACAAGGGGGCTGTTTGCTCCCCATTACCCGTGTATTCGGGGGCCGCATGTCCTGAGATCGACGCTTGACCCTGTGCTGTCTTATTGTGTGGAGTATGCTTGCCGTGTAATGGGGGCGGGGGTGTCAGGGGGCCCAAGCGGTGTGCCTGTCGTTGGGAATGCTCCCCCCGTGCTTGTCCGCTGGGTGTCCTTCGGCAAGCTCGCAGCGGTACAACTATGGGGCATGGCAAGCAGTGTAGGCAAGCATGAGCATAGCTATAAGTGCCAAGTATGCTGGTATGGGCGTCAGCGCCTTGTTTGAGAATGCCTGGGCTGGACTGAACCCGGGGAAAAAAAAAACCGGCTTCTTTCGCTGATGTCCGGGGTAGTTTCCTGTTGTTCTTAGGCAGTCCTGTCCTTTGAATATTCCTAAGGTAGTTTGGGTGAAGTTTGTCTTGCTTGTGAAAGAAAGACTTGCTGTCGGACGCAAGTGGCATCTATTGGTAATGAGCCTGGCCTGGTTAGCATCTGCGCCTGGGGCCTGGCTTCTCATGGGCTGAGTGGCGGTGTCGCAGCTGATTAAGATCCAGAATCAGCCGATCAAAGGTTTCCTTGGCAAGTGAGTCAAAAGACGCAGATCAGGACGCTGGAGCATCTCTTGGTCCTGCAATGTTTGTGCAACAATGCACAGCCAATGAGACCTTGCAGAATCAATGAATTCGTGTCATTGGGGGGTCAGCATAGCCAGACTTGTACCCCCCTCTGGCTAGATCACATTTGAGAACCACTGTGTTGTTGATACGATAGAAGAATTTCCATTTTAATAATCATTGGTAAATTGTTCAATAGCGATCTTTTAGCATGCTGTTTTCCTCCTCCGTTGGTAGACGAATCTTAAATGCAGCTCTCCTTTGAATTCATCCGAAATTGATCTTCTCTTCCTCCTCCTCTTCTTGAGTTATGTCTTATGTCTTCTTCTGTATCAGAATTATTCTTCTATCCACTAACTTAGTCAGGGAAAAAACAAGACAACTCTTTTGGCATCAACTCTCTGATGCCACTTGTATCAGTGCACACCATCATTAACTTCCAACCATGATCAATCTGATCAACTCCCCGAACCCCCCCACCCCCGTTATTTTCGTTACTGAACCTTCGATTCCTGTAAATTTTGCCCACAGGGTAAGCTTAGATTTATTCTTCTTTCCATTGGTATCAAAATATTTCCAGCATCCCCATTATGAGTCATTTACCTCATATGTTGAGGAAAGTATGACATACATGTACTGAATATAGGTGGAAAATTGGTATTTCGCATTTGATTTAGCGACTCCAAACTTAATTATCCACTAAAAATGCTCTTTCATTTTATAAACTAGTCATTTTCCAGCAGTAGATCCAAAAACCACCGCATGACAATTGATGATTTCTAACATATGTTGGCAGAAAATTGAATTTTCCCCTATGTGTGTCTATGGAAATTGACCCATTTGGCTAACATGCGAACTTTAGACGTCATTGTGACGTATGCAAGACATTTGGTACTCATTTGGGTATCAATGGAAAAGGAGGAGGACCATAGCTATCATTGGTACAAAATCAAGTGCCTGAGAATATTCTGTGTTGTGGTACTAGGCATGTTGGTACTTCTCTCCCGAATGGGTGGTTGTATTTTGGCATCCCTTTTGAAAAAGCGCCCGCACCTTTTAACCCATGGTGGGATTTTCAGACAACCTGATTTCAGTTTGCTTACATGTATAAGCTTACAAAAATGGTTTCCTTCTCCAAAATTCCCCGGGGGGGTGATGGTGTAGCAGCCGTATCCCCTCGTAGTGGTTATACTTGCAACTGTCCGGTGGAAATTAAATATTGGTATTATTAGACGTGTTAAAAACACACATCCCTTTGGATAGAGGGAGCACTCTGCGCACGTAACATTTTGAATTTTCAAAATCATTCTACGTTGCGGAGATATTCCAATTTTAGTACCTCTCGTACCTTTAAGCAATTGGGAGACCATTTGTCAACGGTCAAATCTTTTATTTCTTATTTTCTTATGGCACCATCAAATAGCAATCTTTATGTACAAAAACCCATTATATCTTAAACTATACAGATACAGAACTCGAAAATTTCAGTCGCATATCATTCCTGATATAAGGCGGCTTTCTACATTCATATAAAGGAAACTATATCTGTTGTTTGTAATATGAACTATTGCATAGTAGAATAAAAAAGGGTACATGTTCCATGATTTTAACATTTTTTGTAGAAAATAACATTATCTGTTGTACATGCTAGATACTTCAAAATTGTAGAAACTCACCCTGATGCATGTCTCATGTAAATGGTATTAGTTTCTCACTCTCCCTTGCTGGATTTTCATACTAATTTGCATATTTTTCCTAAAATGCGAAAAAATGTACATTTTTCAATGGTGGTACTATAAAACATGGTAAAGTATTTGATGCACAATAAAACTTGTCCACGTGCGATATACAGGCCCGCCCCAAGGGGGGGGTGTGGGGGTGTGACACCCCCCTTTACAAAATTCTGTCTGCAAATGGTGACTTTGTCGGCGAGAATGGTATATGTCGGCGCAACCTGAGGGATGGAGGGACGGATTGTCGGCAGTGCACTCCCTCCCATAATGTTGTTTGGTTTTGTTTTATCGCTGGAGAATTAACTGGCTTGGTTGCGGTCTTCTACCACCCACCACCCCCCCCCCCCTCCATCCCCCACTAACCCCCCTCCCCCCCCCCCCCCCCCCCCCCCCCCCGCTTCTTCAGAATTTCATCAAACTGAGTGGGACAAATTGGTCTACCTGGCGAGCGCACCGAGCCGGACAATTTTGTAATTTTTTGATCCGGCCATGATTTTTGTCGGCAACACCGACTCAACCCCCCCCCCCCCTTTAAAAATGGTCTGGGGACGCCCCTGCATATACCCTAAAGAACTATTAACTATGTTTCAGGAATACGCCCATCATAAGCACTTTTGATAGACTAATTTGCATATTTTTCTTAAAAATTGTGTATTATAAACTCGTAATTATTGGATGCACAAAAAACTTAGCACGTTCAATGTTTGTTTGTCTAACCCCTAAGAATTAATTAGCATTTCACTCCTTCCCCCTCCCCCTCCCCGTCTCAACAACCCCAAAAAATAGGTCGGTAGGCCTACATTACACGTTGTGTACATTTACAACATGCCACCCCGTCTCCAAAATCCTGATATGCCACTGTGAACACTCCCTTACTTTGAGGTATGTGTGTGTTTGTGGGGGGGGGGAGCTTCCTTCTGCCACCGCTACCTATGTTTTTTCTCAAAATACATTAGTAATGAACTGAACGAATCATTTTTTCTTGTACATGCCTACGAATTTTCATTGATTTACCCAAAGACCCCACTTTGAAGCTTTAAGTAATGTGCATGAGGAATGAACCCCTGTCAAAGAGGTCGACGTCTTTCTGGAACTCTTGTTGGAAACTCTATTCGTAAAATTACCAGAATAACTTGGGGATTACCAACATGGCAGTCAAGACGAAGGGCATTCTGTTCACTATTAATAACATAATACTGAATCGTAGACGGATTACCCTTCCAGCTGATTAGATAACATTACCGAAATCTTTAAATCATTAATCAATAGCTTACAAACATCATACATCATTAGGTATCTTTTATTTATGAAATATTCAAAGCGCCTTCTATCTTTCAACGCCCTAGAGTGGAAAAAATGCGTTTTGGAAAAAAAACTTAAACCGGAGCGTGCGTCCATTGTCAACTCAAGAGCTGTCAATCACAGGCTTAGGGCTGTGTACAGCATGCCAATGGCGAAGAGTTTTTCCCCTTACATTTCTTTTTATTTGCCGCGCGAGAATTTCCACCAAATTACTTCGGAAAAAAGATGTTATTCCTTTCATAGTAAGATTCATATCTTGCTATTATTTGCAAAAAATAATATACTTCATACTGAAAAGACTGCTTAAAACTTAAAAAAAAATCCATAGCTTTGAGTCAACACCAGGTAAATTTGGAAATATCAAATATGGCTGAAAAGCTGGTCTCTGTAACTTCCTCGAAATCCAATCGCGAAGCGATCCCGGCCATTCACAGCTAGCAGATTCCACTTTCATTCATAAATCTATATTTTGGGATATTACGGAGACCTTCCGAAAGTGGTTCCGAGTGCCAAGGCTATATTTCGAGCGTGTACTTTCAAGTGGAACACGGCACAGTGCAAGAGCAAAAAGGACAACTTATTGAAATCACCCATCGATGGATATTTCGCCCTTAAAGAAAAAGTTGCCCACGTTTTCTATATACCGTTTACGGAAATTGGATAGAAGATATCATGCATCTATATTTGAAGGATGGCTGAATATGTCGCAGCATTATTTTGCTACCTGGCCCATTCATGAGTAGGCGCCACTTTTTGATTTTGTCTTTCCTTCCTAGCATGTTCAAATTATGGGATCAGAGTTATCCATTATGTGGTTTTTCATTCCTCCTATGGGCTCTACCTCCAATAGCTTAACCCAACTTTCCTGTCACACTTTAGGTTGTTGTGATATCATTAACATGCCTAAATGACCATTTCTGGTGTCCACTGGAATTAAGGTTGTTTTTTGTCAAGCCTGGCCATTCTCTCTATTCTCTCTCATTCTCTTCAAAAACACCCACATTTTCCCTATTACTCTACTTTATTTTTGTGGAACATAAGTCCACTTTTGTATTAAGAAAGATCAAAATGAAGGAAATAGCTTTTCTGTATACGTATGATAGCACAGCAAAATCCGTGTGTGGATGTGACCCATTGTTACACTTTTTAACACACATTTTAAAGTGGTTCTTTAAACAAACATCAATTATTTCTTGTTAACAAAAAATATTTGTCCAAATTGATACTTTTATGTCCTGAGATTATTGGACTAAACATCATTAGGTCATATTGAATAAAATAAAAATATTTTTGTTTACAATTTACAGCAAAATGGATCGGAGCACTCATTGTCGTTCACATTAATTTTGTCACATCCCCATAGTTTAAAAGTAAATTTGGGGTGTCACAAGAATAAAATCTTCCACTGTAAGATTAATTTTGAAATACACTGGAAAGCTTTATAAATCGTAATCCCTACACCTTAGATCATACGATCTTTATGGGCTGGGCAAATAGTTTTAATTTGTCCCGTCACTTTTGTCCACAAATCGCCTCCCATTCCGTCACATCCAAAACAACGTTCTTTCACATTACTCAAATATAAATATCATTAGTGTACCCATTTTCAGTTGTTTTGTGAGAGCTATTTGGTGTTCACTGAAAGCACAATGAGTTAGTGTCCTATTAGTGTCCTCTTTAAATTAATGCCATACAACTAACATGTGTCCCGTTCACACCCATTTTGTCACATGTTCCATCACAAAGGATTTTTTGATCAAACTTGCCTATCTAACTCAGCAACTACTTGTTTGAATGGCCTTTTTCACATTGTAGGGGTTATATTGATATGTCATTAAGGTTGCTTGATGTATTCCATTTTTAAATTTTCATAAACACTGTCTTTTTAGCCTTGCTCAGTAATGCATTGGGCTTTATGAAAACTAATTTGAAGCAAGAGGCCAGAAAAACTTTAAAATCAAAAATGTGATGGTTTCTTGTCACAAAAATTCGTTGGGACTGAAGAAAACAAAAATTCTTCAGATTAACAACTCTCATAATAATGCAATTGTCCGTTCACAGGAACACAGTCACACCCCCCCCTAAAACCTAGCCAATATACTGCTGAATTCCCATAAAGTGGTTTTGAAATGTCTACGTGTTGTAGGAAACCATAAAATAGTTAAATCGTCACGCATTCTTTTTGGTTGAAAACACCTTTATTCAACATCATTATTTTCCGTTTCACACATTGTAATATGTCACATCCACTTTTTAACAAACATTGATACAAACTATCTTTTATCCTGGCCGCTGGCATTATTTGTCGCCTCTTAGCTGTACCAAGCTTTGAACCATTGAACAAGCCTACATTGATATTTTTCAATGTGAAGTTAAACTATTCTGTCAATTCCCATTTTTGTTCACAATCACTTGGAATTTGCCATATATCGTGAAATATCACCAATTTAATTCAAAATTGTCCTAGAGTAAGCCTGGGCATACTTTCTGGTTGCCCAATGTCCATTGTCATTATATGGACAAGGCAATGTACATTATTCAATTGTAATTTTGAATTCATTCTCAACCAAATTCCCCAAAATTAAACAAGTAACAAAAAACATTAAACGTTTATTTGAGAGGGTGAACATTAAGCTAGCCAGAGTATTTTTATGAACACCTTTAGCCTTGGCAAGAAGAAAAACACGAGTATTAAACAACAATTAACCAATAACTCACCCTTT
>JAMKCH010030622.1:0-17393 GCA_023653785.1 Ophioderma brevispina | reverse complement strand
ACCATAAAAAGGATCGCCCAAGTTACGAACGTTATATTTTGGACCAAACGACTTCTACGGGCTCAAGCCTAATTTAAACTGCGCTCCAACACGCTCCGCTCCAACCGAAGCATTTCGACACTGGTAGTCAGAAATGATGTACGGGCACCCTCTGAACTCAGGTATTGAGATGTTAGACATTTCTTTTCACAGTTTGCTCTTAATCCTATTAGATCTGACGAATATAGCAAGCTGGAGAACCACCTTATTGCAAATGAATATTCTAGCATATGGAAATCTTTATATCTGGGCAAATTTCGATGTAAAAGTACCGCTCACCGCTTGGGGCACCTTCAGGCATACTGGTAAGATAAAGAACGTTACTATTATTCTACCTCTATATTTGATACTTTTTGTAAATCATATGTCAAGCGTGCGTGGAAATTGAGGTCCGATATTATTTGGCCTAACTAGTGCATTTCCTTACTATTCGTTGCGGTATTGTGGTTGGTATATTTTTGAACTTGCATTTCATTCCAACCGGGGTTATGAAGGCTCTTGATCGAAATGTTGGTACACTCTCATGTTTGGCATATGTTGCATTTCCTTCATGGTATGGACACAAAATTTTCGACGTCAAACTCGGGAGTGTATCAGCGTTGATCAATTGCTTTGCCCTTGTTTCTCGTATATATTGGTATCTCACTTTATTGGTTTTATTTCTTGATGTTTGTTTTGTTTGTTTTGTATGTATTTCGGACGCACAACTTTTGTGAGTGCCACTGTTGTTAAAAGTGATTCCAAAAAAAAATAAAAAATAAATAAATTTAAGGTCATTTCAATCATTGGATTGGGATTAAATTGGGGGGGCTCTGTCTGGGTGCAAAACGGTCTGAGACCCGTTTGCGAATGTTACCATGTGCCTATATCATCAGATGAATGATTTTTATTGTGTGGTACTTAGAACTTTACAAGTATAAAACACTCGGACAGGTTCGCTTGATTGTCGGTCAACTTGGTCTGATTCGTTAATTTATTTTTTTTGTTCGCGTGGTTGGATGGTGTGTGTGTGTTAAAACTCTTCAAATTTTTATTTGCCTTCATGTAGCTCCTGTGCTTCATTTCTTTCATCACGGTATTTAATTAAT
Source organism: Ophioderma brevispina (assembly GCA_023653785.1). NCBI lineage: Eukaryota > Metazoa > Echinodermata > Ophiuroidea > Amphilepidida > Ophiodermatidae > Ophioderma > Ophioderma brevispina. The sequence goes on along the minus strand of JAMKCH010030622.1, from coordinate 16,266 downwards.
TCGTTTTGTATAAAAATGTTTAATGATATGGAATATTTCAGGAGTTATAGCTCTGCGAGGGTTTATTTTCAATTCTGCGACCAATTAGATTTTAATTAATTAAAAAAAAAAAAAATCTTTCTTTTTTTTAATCGCACATCGGGTGGGTCCTTTTATTATAAAAGAAATATAATTTAAAAACTCAATATCGTTTTAACATGTACCCGTAGCTTATACCATAACTTCGGGTAAATGTACATTTTAAATTAAAACAAGAAAAAAATAAAAAACTTAAAAAAAGCAAAAAATAAAAAGTTTTTTAATAAATATAACATAGACTTATAAAACAAGAGTTCCATTTGTAGAGCACTCTGGAATGAAAGATATTGTTCTTGAAAAGATGGATTAAGTCTATAATTTTTTGTTTTAATTGGTGTCTCGGGGTTCCCGATATGTTGGTATTAAATTTGCACATTAAGAATTTTGTTTTGAGCAATGAAAAATTTTTAATTGTTAGAGGAGGGTCAAGTTGATCATGATAACCTACAATAAAATATTTTTATTGTGTACTTTGAGCCAAAACGGGTTATAGGTTTATAATTTGATCTGCATAAACCCCTGTACAGTGCTAGCTACCCAACTCTACTCTAACAAGCCATAATGTCGAATGATGATCCCACTCTTCATAAGACGGACCTCTCGCGTTCGTTATTTTTATATATTTAAAAGCAAGGACACAATACTGTCAGACATATTAGTTTCGTCTCATTAGATTACAGAATAATATAGTTGGGCCATATACTCATGCACATGAGCAGTTATTCAGGTAGACAGTAACTTAGGCATTTGAACCTTTTTTAGGCCAAATTACCACCTCACAATAAAATGTTTACTTTTCTTTACAATGACCCATTGTAGATCCGATACTCTAGGTGTATAATTACAAGAGAACTTTCTCTCAATACCCATAAATCTGGCCAATGCCTTTAAGCTTACATAATACGATGTCGTGTTGACGTGTTCACCTAGATAGCCTACAGTAACACGAAAAAAAACACGACGTATATTCCTCATTTAAGTAAATGGAAAATAAACACCTACATTAGATATAACTTGTCACAATAGACATGCTGGACTCATTAAATCACTTACTAATCTGACCATACTTTCACAATTGGGAAGGGCCGGGATCACTAACTTGGAAAGTAAATAGAGAAAGAGGAACGGGATGTACGAAAACTCGGAGGTCTTTTGGAGGACACGCCCCTAAAAAATGTGAGGTTGAAATACACCAAAAGAGTATATTTTTATTTAAAAAAAGGAAATCAATGTTGTGAAAGTGTGAGAAATTCCGACAAGAGATAGGCCTAATAGTATTCAAATTAGTTTTGAAAATCGTCTATTGAGTGACACCGAACAAAAAAACAACAGAACTCTAAAAAACAACTAACAAAACACAATACCCAATTCCCAACTAACCACATACACCCACCACAGCAACCCATCACACCACACCCAAAACACAACACAAGGGTGCCCCCCAGGTTCGTTCGCGCCATGTTCAAATGTTTGGATAGTCTCTACCATCATCTCCAGCCCTCACAATCCCCTTTTCCAAATATAAACTAAATACGTATTATAGATCTTCAATAATGTCCATAATACACTTAGATCGTTACATGTTAAGTCTACGTCTACTCTGGAGTAGGGACGTAGAATATTCGCGTAACGTTCGATAATCTGCGGACTAAGTTAAGTTTCAGGAAACGACTGACCAGTCCGTGGAAATAGTAGTGTAGTAGCCAGACGTCGATTTTTCGTAAGTTTGCAGCCAAATCGTAATATACATAACTAAGTTTCGGGAACGCAGTAAAATCGTACGTGGGGCCACTTTACGAAAAGTTGTTTTTTTGACCGATTAGGAAAAGAGGCTACGACTGTCTTACGATCACTTTCGGGAACGGACCTTGGTAGTAGCTTTCCCGAAAGTGTAACTTAGATTGGTCGCAGTAAGTGCATTCTACCGAACTTACGCACACTCATGTTAAACATAAAACTAAGCCGATTTAAAGGTCATCCATTCATTGATTGGAATTAAAATTGGGCTCTGTATGGGTGCAAAAGTTGAGACACGTTTGCGAATGTTGACCATGATGCCTATTGTTCATCAGGTATGACTGATTTTTATTGTGTCGGGATATATAGAACTTTAACAAGTTTAAAACACTGGACGGTCGCTTGATTGTCGATTCAATGGATTGATGGGTTAATTTGTTTTGGTTCGCCGCGTGTGTGTGTTAAAACTATTCAATATATTTTTGTTGCTTTCATGTAGCTCATGTGCCTTCACTTTGTCATCACGTTAATGGGGCAATACACGGCAGCGCAGATGCCAGATCGGATCCAGTCTCGTATTTATCCGTTTGCGTCCACACGGGCAACGGCCCCACAGTTGATACCGATCTGCAACGGGTACATGGTGTGTACACGCTGGGTTAGTGTCGCTGCACTTAACCGCGTACTTTAGGTACTCCGTAAAAAGATCCTCGATCACCCAGGTTACGCGTAGGAGTTGTACACTTTCACGCTTCGAAAGGGCGATTTTATTCGCACTCATGCCAGTGTGGAGAGTTCTTAAACGTTATCCCATGATCGGAGCTGTGATCTGGATCTCAGGTGGATGCGCATCGGATTTGGATCTGCGCTCTCGTGTAGATGCCCATTAAATTAGTTTAGTAATTTAAATGTTTAATTTATAGTAACTATTTCAATTAGTTATATCTCTGCGAGTGTGAACTGTTTATTTTCATTCCTGTGACCAATGTAGATGTATAGTACCATAAATTCTGTACTTCTTTTTTTAAATCGGAATTCGGAAGGGTCCGTTTATTATAAAATATAATTTAAAAACTTCTAATGTCGTGTTAAATGTACATGCCGCTACCATAACTTTTTAAATTTACTTACTGCAAGATGCAATAAATACTAACGTGCATTGAGCACATGCTCGGTATTGTAAAGGTTTTCCAATTAATACAAACATAGGCTATATACAGAATATGTGCCATGAGGTCCAAATCCCGGCATTAAAAGATATGGTTCTGAAATATTGGATCAGAATATATATAATATTAGACCAATAATAACTGCGCACTATCTTTTTTGAGGGCCAGTTTGTGTGATATCTTGGTGTTGGTTTTGGGGCCGAGGTATTTTTCGAGGGGAGGTCAGCTCCGAGGAAAATTATAAAATAATAAAAATTTTGTTATTGGTGCGTGATGGGTTTGTATAAAAATGCAGAGATTTAAGATTATTGTGTTGTTAATGAAAATTTGACTTGTTTAGAGGGTAAAGTGATCATGATACCTAACAAATATTATTTGATTGGTTTACTTTTAGCAAAAGCAGGTTATATGGTTTATACTTTGTGGCTGTAAACCTTGACGCTACAAGCTGCTACACAAAGTCAAACAGCTATGTCCTCCCTCATGTCGAATTAATGTCCACTCTTCATAACAGTAAGACCTTGATGAAATCTCGCGTATATTTGTATCTTCAAAGGACACATAGGGTAAAGCCTATTAGATTAGTTTTCGTCTTCATTAGATAACATGACTACTATAGTGTGTTGTGTAATATATCCTACACAAGAGCAGTTAATTCATGTAGAGAGTAATATTTAAGCATTTGAGACCTTGTTTAGAAAACAAACACCTCAAAATAAATAACATGTTATTTTTCTTTACAATGCCAATAACAGGTCGACTACGCTAAGGTGTAATAATTATACAAGAAAACTTTCTCTCAATACTCAATTGGGCCCAGTGCATTTTTAAGCTTACATAATAACGATGTCATGTGACGTGTTCACCCTATAGCAAGGCCTACAGTACAGAAACAAAACGTACTAGTCTCACTTAAATGGACAAAATAACCCAAAAAATTTAAATAAATTTTCACAATTATTATCTTCATTCATTAATTCACTTCCTAATATGATATACTCTTTAAAAATGAAAGGTGCAAAAATCACTATGGATTTCGAGTATACTTTAACATTTGTAACTCTAATCGAATGGCTTTTAGCTCGTTAAAAAGAGCGAGAAAAGCAACCCGATCACCTTCACTCGCGGTTAACAGCGATCACTTCTCTTACCGAGTGGCTCAAGACAATGCACTATTCTTCCGAGTGAAGCCCCCACTCTTGAACTCTATCGACCGGGGGTTTTACTGCTAAAAGAGTGAGAAATGCTCACTCTTTTTCGGACGGTGAACTAATAGCCAATCAGAAGAAACGCCGCAAATCGCATGAATATTTTCGAACAACATGGCGGACGAGGTAAGTGAGGAATAGCCTGAGTCCCTGGCCCTCCTTCGCAACTAGCAACATGGCCCGGTCTCAAGATGGCGGTTCGGTTGCCTCATTCGGGGCCTGAGAAACATACGTGCAAAAAAAGAGGAGGACGATACATCGTGTTTACGATGTACATGCAGCCAGAGGGTTACAACTCAGCCAAACAGACAATAAATTGAAGCATGTGTATAAGCTCTTTGGCCCAACAGTTTGAGGTTGGTAAGAGTTTAGAGAAAAAAATCAAGGGAAATCAGGGGGAAATTGCAGGCTTGATCTGAAAAAAGAAAAGCTAAATATAACGAGATGATTTGGAAAAAATACGTGAAAACTCAGAAACGACGGTTAATATGATCTACAACCAGGCCTAGATCGTAATGATAAATAAAAACTGATAAAGATCCATCATAAATTATTATGGTTTTTCTCAATCAAATATAAAAATTAATTTTCATCCCCCTCCCCCGCGTCAAAATCCGTTTTTTTAGCTTTTCGTTTCAAGATTAATTCTTATTGTAGGAATTAATGGCACAGTTGTAAACAATCATGAAATATATTGCAGCGTAGCCAGGAAATGTTGAATAATATAACAACTTCACAAGAGTGACAACCGTCATGGCCAAGTCCTGATCATGATGAGAGGACATGGCCGCGGAACACGGAGTTTGGTGACGGTCTCTGTTAATTCGGCAACCTTGTCATGCTTTCACATTCACAGTCACAAGTGCAATCACTTTCTCACTTTTGCTCACAGCAGTACAGTGCAGATTGTAAGGCGAATTTCATACGCCCCGTTCCATGCTGCAATTTGGCCAATTAATATAGTAGGCCTACCTGCAGTGCTGACTTCAACTGATAACTCGGTGACGGTGAGTACACCCAGTACATGACTACATGCACATTTTATGTTACTGACATGTCTTGGAACACATTTCGTTTTTTTTTTTTTGTTGACTTAAATTTTACAAAATTTTTTGGTGTAGTGTCATGAGTGTAACTAGCCTTACCTAACCTAGCAGTGGGTTGGTCAATGGGTCATGTCAACCTAGTCCCTAGCTAGGGGAAATCTTTTCATGATATGGTAGACATATACCCGGTAGATTATATCGGATATCAAAATGTGCAATCAGGTCTAAACAGGTCAGAACATGACTGTGTAATTGTTTACAACCTCACACTATCATCTGTATGCATGTTTACATGAGCCTGACTGATGTCAGCAACTGGATTATTTATTGGCCTTGCCTCCTTTTTTGGCTTAGTTGGCTAGGCGAGACGATAAACAGAAACATGCCTAGCTAGAAATGAAGCTGTTAATTAATTCGTACCACTGGGTTCGAGAATCAGTCTTGATTCCCACAGCAAAATTGCGATAATCATCTTGATTCGCTCCTAATGTTATTTTCTAATACGAGAATCAACATTGATTCACGCCAAGCAGTTTACGAGAACTCTTGCGAGAATCTATTCTCGATTCCCTCTCTCGCCAAAATTTGGCCCTGGTTACAGTGGTGGTAGTTTTTTGTCTACGACTACGACATATTTGTTTTTGTTTTAAATGAAAACCAATGTTTCGGCTAAATATTGATATGGGCCTTCCCTTGATCACGTTGAATAGATAAGAGAGTGGCTATGTCTAGTCCCTACTAGCTAGGCCTAGACTGCTAGGCCTAGCCCCTAGACTAGACTAGGCCTAGCCCTAGACTAGACTAGGCCTAAGCCTAGACTAACTAGGCCTAGCCCTAGACTATACTAGGCCTAGCCCTAGACCTAGACTATGGCCTAGCCCTACGCTATCTACCTATTTTTACTCGTGGACCTAGACTACCTAGTTCTTCTATAGTCTGGGTTAACAATTCTTGGCCAAGTTATCAAGTAAGGCTGCCCCCCAAAAAAATTATGCACCACTGCCACCGGATAGGCCTCACGTACCGTCATAGACAATTCACACACATTAACGTCTCACACGTGTGCCATGCTTGGCCAATAAATTTGTTAACATTTGCAGGCTAGGCCCACAGAGTAAAATGTATACACGACGTTCTGTTCTGGGCCATAAATTGGAGTAATGTGATGATTAATCACTTTATGCACGGTGCATAAAAATAAATGTGCACATCGCAGCAGCTTTATCGCTAGTTTATCGTTTAACATTGTGTCGCATCATGTCACTTTTGGGGCTTGTTGCTATTGACAATGCGTAAAATCACTGATGGTTGCTAGTGTTTCGCTAATTTTTTTAAATGTAGTTGTTATGAAGGTGAAAGCAATTTTGGCAAACTAGTGGGAAAGCCCCTACAATCTTGATACTGGTTTGTTTGCTTATATAATTGTTCGTTATTTTGTTTCAACTAGACTTTTAAATGAGGAGCAACCAGGAGTGACAAGACCTCTCTAACTTTAAAGGGAGCCATAGATGATCAGGCTAAAAAAAAAAAATGGTCAAGCATTCTAGAAGATCTACTGAAAGATCAAATATAAACTAAACATGTCTGTGTCCTTGCAAGGAGACTAATTAGCCTGTCCAAAAACCACTTCCAAGGTAAAAATGGTCAAAGATAGATGTAATTGAACTAGGGAATCAGTTCTAAGGAGAGCTTCAATCACTCTCCTGGGTGATTAGGAGAGTGATTAGGAGAGCACTGCTGTAATAGTTCTTTCAAAGAGGGGCTTTCTGATTTTCTCTATCATGTTTTTCTACTTGATATGGAAGCCCTGACACTTGTATATGTTTGACCAACAATTACTGTGCGAAACAACCTTGGCGTTTTTGATGCCTATAAACGCATAAATGCATAGTGCAACGCCTTATTCAATACTGAAAACTGCTAATTTTGATAGTTACCCTTAATACAGCAGTTTTTGGTCAGTACTTGAAAAAGAAATGGGTTTGAAGCTGAAATTTCCGGAGGACAATGAGAAAAATACTACTTCCTGTTAAATTCAGGATGGGGGCCCAAAGACCATCGGAACAAGCCCCTTTGATAGTCAGTCCCTGCGTGTTGAATTTATTTATAAAGTTTTGTTGGGTATGTTTAATTTTTTATGTTTACAATATAATCTCTTCTTCCTCCCAATGGCCTAGCCTATATCATTTGTGAGCAAATGAAGAAATTTCTGAAAATGTTCCGTCCACTTCAACGTAAAATTTAGCTCCCTTAAAGCGGCACTGGCATATTTCAGGATATAAATGAATTTCATCATTTTCATTATTTTGATTGCAATGAATAGTCTAGGCCATGCATTAAAGATAGAGATATATTTTTATACATCATAAAAATAACATCCCCAAAACAGATAGTGCCATTATTAAGAGCTAAAGCTCCAGGACTTTTTATGCTAACTGTGTAAGTTTGCGTAATTATAAATCAACAATGTTGTCTGTTACAAATGATATCATAGAGCTTGTAGTCAATTGCTATGCAAACCACAAACGTCACAGACCGTCAAAGAAGGTGCATTACGTTGAAATCAACTCTAATGGGTATTTTCTTGTTGTTGCACGCCATTTCCCGTTGTCTGCTGAATTAATTCCGCCGGCGACATATTCAGCAGACACGCGGAAATGGCGTGCACCAAGAAAACACACATGCTAAGTTTGATTCCACGTGCATGCACCCTTCTTTGGACCGGCCTGTGACCTTTTTGGTTTTTGAATATCCAATGACTACAAGTCCTATGATATTCATGTAACAGACACATTTGTTGATTAAAATACACAAAAACTTAAAAGTTCGCCTACAAATTCCTGGAGCCTTTAGCCTCTTATTAATGTCCCCTATCTGTTTTGTGGCATGTTATTTTTATGTGAAAATCTATCTCTATTTTTTTAAGTGGCATGGCCTAGACTATCATTTGCAATCAAATTAATAAAAAAAAATTTTTCCCATATATCCTGAAAATAGCCAGGGCCTCTTTAAGGGAGCTAAATTTTACGTTAAAGTGGCACTGGCAATTTTCAAAATTTCTTCAATTTGCTCACAAATGAGCATAGTCCTAGGCCATTGGAAGAATAGAGATTATATTTTACACATACAAGACAACAAATACATACCCAACAACTGTTATCAAGCAACATTCACAACGCCGGGACGGACTACAAAGGTGCTTGTTCCGATTGTTTTTGGGCCCCCCTCCTGATTTAACAGAAGTCGTATTTTTCTCATTGTCCTCCGGAAATGTCAGCGTCCAACTCCATTTCTTTTCAAGATACTGACAAAAAATCTGCTGTATTAATGGTTAACTATAAAATTTCACAGTACTGAATATGGCATTGCACATGCATTATCGAGTCTACCATCAAAACCAAGTTGTTTCCACATTAATTGTTGGTCAACATATACAAGTGTCCAGCTTCCAATCAAGAGAAAAATGATAGATAAATCAGAACAAGCCCTTTTAAGAACGATACATCAGGCTCTCCTTAATCACTCCTAATCAACCAGGAATTATTTGAAGCTCTCCTTAGAATCTGATCCATAGTCTCTCCCTTACATCTATTTGGACCATTTTTTACCTTGAAGTGGTTTTGGCGGGATAATTAGTCTCCTTGCAAGGAACCAGACATGTCTAGTTTAGTAGTTTGAATCTCATATATCTTCTTGAATGCTTGACATTTTTTTTTTTAGCTGATTCATCTATTGTGCTCCCTTAAAAGTTAATGGAGAGGTGCCTTTGTCCACTCCTGTGGCTCATTTTAAAAGTCTAGTTGAAACAAAATAACGAAGCTATGAATTTTAAATGCCAAATAAAACCAGTATCAAGATTGTAGGCCTATTCCTCCAATATTTTGCCAAAATTGCTTCACTTCATAAAAAATCTATTAAAAAAATTATCGTATAACACTAGCAACCATCTGTAATTTTAAGCCTTGTGAATAGCAACAAGCACCCAAAATGCATGATGCGACACAATGTTAAGCGATAACCTAGCGATCACAGCTGCGATGTGCCACATTTTTTATTTTATCCCGTGGCATAAAAGGTGATTAATATCACATTACTCCATATTTCTGGCCAGAACGTGTATAACATTTACTCTGTGCCTAGCCCTGCGACTGGAGATCAACTTTCCCCACTTTCTTTGCCCCTTCTTTCACACGTTGGATTACGTGTTGTGTGAATGTCTATGACGCCTCGTGTAGGCCTATCCAGTGGCAGTGGGTGCATAATTTTTTTGGGGGGGCAGCCCTTACTTGGTACTTGGCCAAGAATTGTTTACCCACATACTTAGAAGAATAGGGAGTCCTATGTCCACTAGTAAAACTAGGTAGAGTAAGGGCTAGGCCTAACAGTCTAGTCTCGGGCTAGGCCTATCTAGTCTAGGGCTAGGCCTATACTATCTAGGGCTAGGCCAGTCTCGTCTAGGGGCTGGCCTATCTAGTCTAGGGCTAGCCTAGCTAGTCTAGGCCGAGCTATATGGACTAGAAATCGTAGCCACTCTCTAATCTATTCAAGGTGATCAGGTCCCTATCATATTAGCCGAACATTGGTTTTCATTAAACAAAACCATATTACGTAGTCGTAGACAAACTACCACAGTGTAACCAGGCTAGATTTTTGGCGAGAATCCGGCTCGATTCTCGCAAAGTGCCGTAAACTGCTTTGCGTGAATCAATGTTGATTCTCGTATTAGAAAATAACATTAGGAGCGAATCAGATGATTCTCGCACAATTTGCTGTTGGGAATCAAGACTGGATTTCTCGCACAAGTTGGTTTTTTGGTACGAAATTCTACTTAACAGCTCAATGTTTCTAGCTAGGCATGTTACTGTTTATAGTCTCGCCTAGCCAACTAGCAAAAAAAGGCTAGCAGGCCAATAAATAATCCAGTGCTGACCTCAGTCAGGCTAATGTAACCATGCCTACAGATTGATATTGTGAAGGTAACATTACCCGTCCATTTCTGACCTGTGTATGACCTGATTGAACATTTTGATAGTCCAGGATAAGCGCCCGGTATTCCTATATATTGAAAATATTGTCCTAGCTAGGACTAGGTTACAGACCATTGACCACCCCTGCTAGGTTGGGTAAAGGCGATTTACACCAATGACACACACCAAAATTTTGTAACATTTAAGTCAACAAAAAAACGACATTTTCCACATGTCCATAAACAAAATGTGACATGTGTAGTCATGGTACTTGGTTTAACTCACCGTCACCGGAGTTATCAGTTTGAATCAGCTATGCAGTAGCCTACTTAATAATTGGCAAATTTGCAATGCATGGAAGGGGCGTATAAATTCGCCTTACAATCTGCACTTGCTGCTGTGAGCAAAAGTGATAAATGATTGCACTGTGACTGGGAAGCATGACCATGTTTTGCCGAATTAACAGCGACGTCACACAAACTCCGTGTTCCGCGTCATGTCCTCTCATCATGATCAGACTTGGCCATGATCGGTTGTCACTTGTGAATTTGTTATATTATTTCAACATTTCCTGGCTACGCTTCAATATATTGTCATGATTGTTTGACAACTGTGCATTAATCCTACAATAAGATTAATCTTGAAACGAAAAAAGCAACAAATCGTATTTTGAACAGGATGAAAATTATTTTATATTTGATTGAGAAAAAACCAATAATATAGTTATGATTGAGCTTTATTCATTTTTTTTTATATTACGATTAGGCCTGGTTGAGATCTATACCGTCCGTTTTTCTGAGTTTCACGTATTTCAAACATCATCTCGCTATATTTAGCTTTTCTTTTCAAGAATCATCCTGGCACATTTCCCCTGATTTCCCATTTGATTTTTTCTCTAAACTCTTTTAACAACCTCACGGTTGGGCCAAAGTGCTATACACAATGCGTCAATTTATTGTCTGTCGCGGAGTTGTAAACCCTACTGTGCATGTACATCGTAAACACGATGTATCGTCCTCCACTTTTTTTGCACGTATGTTTCTCAGGCCCCGAAATGGGCACCGCTTGAGCCGTCATGTTTGCTAGTTGCGAAGGAGGGGCCAGGGACTCAGTCTAGCCTCACTTAACTCGCCGCCATGGGTGTTCCAAGAATAAGTCCGCGATTGCGGCGTTTCTGATTGGCTATTATTTCACTCCGAAAAAGAGTGAGGCATTTTCTCACTCTTTTAGAGCGAAAAAACCGTTCGAAAAGAGTTCAGAGTGGGCTTCACTCCAAAGAGTGGCATATTGAGCCACTCGGTAAGAGAGTATCTCTGTTACGCGAGTGAAGTGTCGGGTTGGCATTTTCTCGCTCTTTTTAGACTAAAAGCCACTCGATTAGAGTTAATTTAAAATAACTCGAATCAAGTGATTTTTTCACTCTTTCATTGTAAGAGAGTATTCAGATTAGGAAGTGGATGATTACGGAGTACAGCCATGACTAATGGAAATTATTTAAAAATTTTTGGGTTCGTTATTTTCATTAAGTGAGGAATAGTACATAGTTGTTTCTGTAATTAGGCCTAGCTTGGGTGAACACGTCACATGACATCGGTATTATGTAAGCTAAATGCACTGGCCAGATTTAAGGATTGAGAGAAAGTTTTCTTGTATAATTATTAATCTTAGCGTATCGACCTGTATTGCCATTGTAAAGAAAAGTAAACATGTTATTTTGAGGTGTTTTTTCTAAAAAAGGTCCAAATGCGTCTTAAATTTTACTCTCTACATGAATAACTGCTATTGTGCATGAATATAGTGACACACAACTATTTTAGTCATGTTATTAGATGAAGACGAAAACGAATAGGCCTTTACCTATTTTGTCCTTGCAGTACAAATATTACGAGAGCATGTCATCAAGCGCTTACGTGTTATGAAGAGTGGAATCATTAATTCGACATGAGGGATGACCATAGCTGTTAGACTGTGGGTTAGCAGCTTGTAGCATCAAGGTTTACCGCCGACAAAGTTATAAACAATATAACCGGCTTTGCTTAAAAGTAAACAATAAAAATAAATTTTTGTGTAGGTTATCAGGATCAACTTGACCCTCTAACAAGTAATATTTTTCATTGTACAACAAATATCTTAAATCATGCAATTTTAATACAAAAACATCAGGCACCAATAAAACAAATTTTTATTACTTTTTATTAATTTTCCTCGGGAGCTGACGCCCCTCGGAAAAATACTCGGCCCCAAACTCAACACCAAGAGATCACCACCAATGACCTCCAAAAAAGCTAGTGCGACAGTTATTATTGTATAAAAATCTATATGATTGAGCATATTCAAGAACCATATCTTTAATGCCGGATTTGACCTACATGGCACATATTCTTCTATAGGCCTATGTTGTAGTTATGAGACAAAACTTACAATACCGAGCATGTGCACAAGCACGTTAGTATTTAATTGCATCTTCAGTAATTAAATTTAAAACGTATGGTAGCTGCATGTTACATATTAACACGACATTGAGTTTTAAATTCTATTTTATAATAAAAGGACCTCCCGAATTCCGATTTGAAAAAAAGGAACGTACAAAATGTATACATCTACAATTGGTCACAGGAATGAAAATAAACAGCTCTCCCACTCGCAGAGATATAATAACTAAGTGAAATAGGCTCTATAATTAAAACATTCTATATACTAAACTTAATTAATTGGGCAATTATACCGGAGCGCCAGATCAGATCCGATGCGCTTTACGAGATCCAGATCACAGCTCCAGATCATGGATATCGTTTAAGAACTCTACACGGCGCCGTGAGTGCGAAAGTTCCCAACGCGCCCTTTCGAAGCGGTCAAGTGTCAAATGATGCTACGCTTACCCCTTGGTGATCGAGGATCCCTTTACGAGTAAACCTCAAAAAAGTACGCGGTGAAAGTTGCCGCGACACTACCCAAGCGTGTACACACCAATGTACGCGTTTGCAGATCTGGATAATCAACTTTGGGCCGTGCCAGTGTGGACGCAAACCTGGCTTGGATATAATACGAGATCTGGAATCAGATCTGGATATCTGCGCTGCCGTGTAGCATTTGCCCCCATTTTTTAAAGGATGAAAAACGTGAAGCCACAGAGCTCCATGATACGCAAATTTTTGAAAAAAAGATGAAGAGTTTAAACACACCACCGCGCACTCGAACAAAAAAATAACCAATCAACACCCAAAGTTGATCGCAATCAAGCGAACCCTGTCCGAGTGTTTATACTTGTAAACCCGTTCTATAGAGACCACAAAATAAAATCATTCATACCTGATGATAATAGGACCATTTCGGTAACATTCGCAAACGTGGCTCAGACCCTTTTGCACCCAGAAAGAGGTCCCAATTTTAATTTAATCAATGAAAAATGGCAATGACCTTTTAAATCGGCGCTTAGGTTAGCTTTAACATGAGATTTTGTTCCGTAAGTTGTTTCTGGTTAGAAATGCACTACGACCCATCTTAAGTAGTACACTGTTCGGGGGGAACGCTAACTACCAAGGGGGTCCGTTCCCGAAACGTGGGCGGGGGGTTCGTACGACAGTCGTTAGCATCCCTTTCTATCGCAACTTTTGCGCTAAAGTGCACACTACGAATTTTACTTGCGTTCCCGTAAACCTTAGTATGACCTTTAAGATTTTCTTCAAAACTCACGAAAAATCTACGTCTGCCGTAACCAGCACGTACGCTATTTCCACGACTGTTCATGAGTTCCTATGAACCTAACTTAGTCGCAGGATTATCGTAAGTTACGCGAATTTCTACCGTCTACCTCAGAGTAGACCCCGTAGACTTAACATGTAACGATTATAAGTGTGAATATTATTGGACATTATGGAAGGAGCTAGTATTCGTGATTTTATTGGAAAAAAGGGGAAATATGAGGGCTGGGGAGATGATTTAGGAGACTATTCCAACCAATATTGAACATGCTCGAGACGCACCACTGGGGGGCACCTTGTGTTTGGTTTGGGGGGGTGGGCATCGGGGTGCACACTGGGGGGGGTGTATGGGTTTGGGGCTTGTGTCGACTGTGTGTGTGATATGTGTTTTGGTGAGTTGTTTTAGTTTCTGTTTTTTTTTCTGTTCTGGGTTCCACTCAATGACGAGTTTCAAAAAATAATTTTGAAATGGGAACTATTGTGAGGCGTAGGGCTCTTCCTCCAACTATTTCTTGTCGGAAAATTTTATCAAATTTCAAAACATGATTCTTTTTTTTACAATAAAAATATACCTCTTTTGTGCTAATTTCAAACCTCACATGTTTAGGGGCGGTCTCCAAAAAGACCTCAGAGTTTTCAGTACACCTCCCCCTTACTTCCAAAGTTCGAGTGTCCCCTTCCCAAGTTTATTGAAAGTATGTCAGATTAGTAAGTGATTAATGAGTATCAGCATGTCTAAATTGTGGACAATTTTCTTATTAATGTAGGGTTATTTCCATTTACTTAAATGAGGAACTGTACGTGTGTGTTTCTGTAATTTGTAGGCCTAGTAGGGTGAACACGTCACCAGGACTCGATTTTATGTTTAAGATTAAAGGTAATGGCCAGATTTAACCGGGGGGGGGTATTGAGAGGAAAAAGTTTCTCTGTATAACTTATACACTAGAGTATCGATCTACAAGGGCATTGTAAAGAAAACCTGAAACATGTTATGTGAGGTGTTAATTTGACTCTACAAAAAAGGTTCAAATGTCTTAAGTTACTGTCTACTATGAATAACTGCTCATGTTGCTGAGTATATGACACAATATATTATTCATGGTAATCTAATGAAGGACGAAAACTAATATGTTGTCTATACACTATTGTGGTGTCCTGCCCTTGTAAATATAATACAAATATACGCGAGAGGTCCGTCTTATGAAGAGTGGGATCATCATTCGACATTATGGCTTGTTAGAGTAGAGTTGGGTAGCTAGCACTGTACAGGGGTTTATGCAGATCAAATTATAAACCTATAACCCGTTTTGGCTCAAAGTACACAATAAAAATATTTTATTGTAGGTTATCATGATCAACTTGACCCTCCTCTAACAATTAAAAATTTTTCATTGCTCAAAACAAAATTCTTAATGTGCAAATTTAATACCAACATATCGGGAACCCCGAGACACCAATTAAAACAAAAAATTATAGACTTAATCCATCTTTTCAAGAACAATATCTTTCATTCCAGAGTGCTCTACAAATGGAACTCTTGTTTTATAAGTCTATGTTATATTTATTAAAAAACTTTTTATTTTTTGCTTTTTTTAAGTTTTTTATTTTTTTCTTGTTTTAATTTAAAATGTACATTTACCCGAAGTTATGGTATAAGCTACGGGTACATGTTAAAACGATATTGAGTTTTTAAATTATATTTCTTTTATAATAAAGGACCCTCCCGAATTGCGATTTAAAAAAGAAATAACAAAATAGAGTAGGAAATCATCTAAATGGTTCGCAGAACTTGAAAATAACCACTTGCAGAGCTATAACTAACTTAAATAGTCACTATAATTAAACGTTTGTTTATACTAAAAAACGATTAATTAATACAAACCGATGAAAAAGAAATTACGCACAGGATCACATGAAGCAAATAACAATATTGCGAAGAGTTTAACACCACACACACATCACAACCACGAATCGCGAACAAAAAAATAAATTAACGAATCAGAAACGCAAGTTAACCGACAATCAGCGAACCCTGGGTCCGATGTTTTAATACTTGTTAAAGCCTATAATATTACCCACACAATAAAATCATTCATACCTGATGAAATGGCACAGGGTAACATTCGCAAACGTGTCCTCAGACTTTTGCACCCAGAAAGGGCCCAATTTTAATCCCATCAATGATGGAATGACCTTTAAATTTTTTATTTATTTATTATTTATTGGACATACACTTTACAACAGTGGCACTCACAAACGGTGGTGCGTCCGAAATACATACAAAACATACAACACCACAACGCATCAGAATACAAAAGCCAATAAGTGAATACAATATATACCAAAAAACCTAAGGGCAA
>JAMKCH010030621.1:0-20297 GCA_023653785.1 Ophioderma brevispina | reverse complement strand
TATTTTTTATTTTAACTGCTTTAGAAAAAATTGCCATCTACTTACCTCTACATTGACCTTATTAAAAATGTATTCGTAAATGTTAATAGTATGAGACAGCATCAGTCTGTTACAAAATTAAGCTCCAACTTGTTCATTTACCGTCAAATGAGTCATATATCCAAATCCTGATATTCCATTGTCAGCTATGTTGGAGTAAGTAAACATATTCATTAAAACAATTGTACCTGATCAGTTACAGTTCATGGGATGGGCTCCACACTCTGGAAAAATGCATAGAGATAAATATAAAAATGTAAAAAATGATAAATTATTAATTTAGGAAAAAAGTATTTTACAGATTTTGTTTCATTTAAAAACCAACGTCAGCTCTCCATGTGTTTCATTCCATAATTTGCTCTGGTTGAAAAGTCTTCCTGCTCAGACTGAATACACTGGTATATCAATCAAGCAAATTAACTACTTTTATTTAGAGACCGGTTTTTTTGCCTCAATAAATCTTATAATGCACTATACATTGAGCATCAATCTTATCAATTTTCCCTCTTTGTTCTTTTAAAGGTCATTCATGCCCACAGCATGGCTCGAAAAGTGGGGAATTTGGGAAGCCTCCTTCCAGGAAAAGTTGACCATTTGGAGGGAAACTGAGGCTTTGGAGGGAAAATTTAACACATAAGATATAGCGGGAAATCTGTGAGAAATGTGAATATCTCCAGGAAATTTACCATTTTTCGAAGGCCCTGCTCACAGTACTATTTCATGAGAAAGAATATCACTAACATGTATTACTATAGCTAATTCCTGGCGACATATCATTTGAATAAAATTTTATCAATTTAAAGTGAACAGGGGTGATTTTTTGAGGGTATGAATTTCTCTCAAAATTGCCCACTGGAATCGTTTGACCACCTACCAAGAATGTTTTGAAGGTTTATTGGACAAACAAACACGAAAGAAAAACGCAAATCTTGTTTTGATTTACATGCCGCTATTTCCTAATTGGTCCCTTTATGAAAAGCATGCTTTGATTTTTCGTCGTGCACGACAGGAAAATACTAAATCATCATCGAATGCATAAAGATGGTGTTTTAGGCGTGTCACTTAGGGGGGGGGGTGTGATCTAATACATTGGGTTCAAATGGGTTCGAAAAAAAAATTGGGGACGTTTCTTTTGGAAATGTTTTTGTCTCTCTTAAGGATACAAACGGGGGATAAGACTGCTATTCAAGTTCTGATTCTCAAAGATCTCTAATAAAATGTGCCAATTATATCATTATAATGAATCAATTACAAGAAAAACCATGAGAATTATGAATTGCTGAAAAACCTGACAAGACAAACCTGGATGGGTAGGCTCAAATATAAATCATATAATATGATTGCATTAATTAAACACTAAGCCAAACTCCTGTCTCCTGTGTGAAAACACAGTGTTAATTCTACAATTGAATCTATTTTAAATGATTTGTTGACTTCTGGAGCAAGCACATACTGTTTCTCCCATGCGGTCCAGTCTGCAGCACTCTTGTGCTACACATAATACATTAACATATGTCTACACCTGCAACATTAATTGATGGTGTTATGTAGCATTACCAATTTGTTAACGATCAAAGTATAGTGTAATTCAGTTCACTTTGTTGCATGTGTGGCAACAGTAAAAAACATCACAGTAATAAGCAAGAATATGTTCCATAAATTATGGTCTTACTTTCAATTTCTAAGGAATAGTTCTAAATGTTTTACAAGTTTTTGTTCATTTAGGGGTTGGTAGGCGGTTGTTTTTTAATTTTCATTTTATCTGTTCTGTTTGTTGGTTTTTGTTTTAAATTCTTTGTTCATTTTTTCACTTTTTTAAGCTCCAGTATTCCGCAATCAATTTATATGGGCACCAAATATCATATACATTGTATCATTTCCAAAAATCCCCATCGTTATGGAGAAAGAATTAGCCAAACTTCACCTCAACAAATTCATTACATGACGACATGGAGTATTCATATGCACATCGGCAAATGAAAACATGACATAACCATAATTGGGTTAGGTTAAGTTATCAAACGCAACAAGGAAAACAAAGGAGAAAATGTTATTTTATCAAAAACTGTCCCTTTAAATATGAAGTTAACCAATTAACTGTCAGCATCAACAAATCATTGAGTGCACCCCTTCAAAGAAAACTAGGCATATGATCGGAAGAAAGGACCTGCAGTCTATTACCCATGAACTTTAAATATGTTGGTACAATGGCAAAAACTGGCAAGTCTTCACATGGCTTCTGCATTCTTCCAGGGATAAATAAATCGGGATAGGACATTCGATCAAGAGAGTGGAGGCATACTTCCTGAAAATATGTTGCTTATGGATCGCCGGTAGTACATGCCACTGTGCGCTATACGTCATTCCGATCATAAGGTCGCTTTGAATAAATTATTATGCTAATTAGGTAAGCTTATCGAAATGGTGGCGCTATCACTATCGAATTCGAATCGTCTATGGGCATTTTGTACACAGTGTCACCTGCCTGATTACTTTCTACCTGGATGCCAAATTTCTCATTTTTCTATAATCAGATTCGACTTCAAAAAGCTGCACTTTTCATGGATATGGGTGATACATACGTCCACCCCAAAATCAAGGTTCATTATTATGGCAATGGTGTAAAATGCACAATGGGGATTGAGGGGCAACAACCCTTAACATTTAACAAAAATTCCTTTTAAAAATAAACTGTTTAAAAAAAAACTGTCAACACCCAGGAAACCTCCTTTTCGCCATGAAAATTTGCCATGGTTTGTAAATATAAATGCATTTATCACCTTTATTCTGCTGTTGTGGTAACAACTCAATGATACTCACAATGCTTATACAGTATCTTCAAACAGCACGGTAAGCTGATTAAAATTATAAGCAGAAAAAAAGAGAAATGGACCAAATAGTTGGATTCAATGACATTAACAAAACGAAGTTAAAAGTAATGTATTTAGTGCCAGAACATTCATAAAAAAAAATCTACAACATTATGTGATATCAACCTGCATCTCTAATGCTAACAGTTTTTGGAAAAAATAACGGGTGGAAAGTGCTATATTTGCAAATGTATAGGCCATAAGTGTGTCTCTATTATACAACCATCACTTGCGTTTACATATCATCAACTGTAAGTCCACAGTGCAGATTGACAATCAACCCAAAAAATCACAAGGATTTAGTGTAACCTATGCCATGGTATATATTGGAGGGGTGCTTTTTGCACCCCCCCTTTGCGGGTAAAAAAAAATGCCAAAGATGCAAAATCAGCCTGTTTTTAGCTATTTGAGTCATGCGCCATGGGGTCCCATCAAAAAGCCAGTTGGGATATGCCGGTGCTGTGTTGTGTACCACCAAGCAAAATGAACTGACAAATACTCTGGTCCCCTTTGTAAAGCAATAGTGCATCGCTGTTCCACGTACGTGACTTTGTAATCTTTGACCCTTTGTATGTGACAATGACCAACATAATTTGCTTTGTGCCTCAGATCAGCGGTCCTTTTGACCAATTTGGTGGCATAGGGAGTTTCTATGCAAATGACCTCTAAAGACCCTATCCGTGATTTGGCAAATCATAAAATCGAAAAAATCTTAAAAATAAGCTTTTTACCACGTCTGAACAAGTAAAGGGTCCCTAACATACCCTGCAAATGATAAGACAAGCAAGCACAACTAATAAGGCCAAAATAGGATATTTTAAGTCATTACTGTCCGAACGGGACACTACTACCAACAGTAATTGATGGAGAGTCATATCTTTGAGAATGTGTTCTTCTTCTGCAATCTCACTTGGTGTAAAAAGTCAACTTATGAGAATTATACAAACTTGTCCTTCAATTCTAGGACATTCTGCAAATTTCAAATATTTGGCCTCTGCGGGGTAAATCACTGATGGTCTAATGCCTTTTAAAGTTTGCTATTGGATCACTTTGAAACTCTGCAAACAAAGGTAGACTGTCCTCACCTACATTCAGGCCACATATCACACCATATGTCGAAACTATTATGAAACAATTCATTTTTTAGTAGTGTAGATGCTAGGAAAAAAAATTTCAGTGTCTTGTATTCAGCGTCGAAATAGTGGTTGTCAGTTCGCCCTGGACAACCAAATTGAGCACCGGACAACCCAAAAATGTACTAACAGTTGGGGCGTTTTTTTTGTTCTTTTTCAGTGACAACATAAATATCTAAAGCCCCAAAGTCACTTTGACATGTCGTGATACACCGCCCAATTCATAGACCTGAACACAGCCGATAAATTGTTTAGATATGCGGACACATGGATTAGTTCCCCTGGCAACGGGCCACCCAAAAAAGATTATAATTTTACTTATCATTACAGCAACTTGTTTCAAAATACGACAATCAAAAACTTGGAGGACAACCAAAAATTGCAACACATGGTGGTCTGATAGGGTCAACCCCCTTTTGCCCTTAATTCGGACCTGCTGTATTAGTGGAGATAAACCCAAATCTGTCCCTCCCCTTTCAAAGACGTTCTGGTTACCTCTGTTTCGGCCTTGGTTTCACTATGTTTTGGCATATTAATAACAGTGGAACGAATTTTTGTGAAAATTTCATATACAATCTGCATCCAGGTTTTTCTAAATCAAAATTGTCAATATTTAAAAAAAAAAAAAAAGGTGTATTTTTTAAAATGTGTTCTTGGATGTATTCTAGGGGAAAGGTTTTACGGGGGTCAAAAATATAAAAGGGGGCAAAATGTGTTTTTTTTTAAGGATACCATCAGTTCAGTACCTTTCAAAGTTACAGAAAAGGTATAGTTTGCCCCTACCTGAGGTTATAGTACAAGAGGTAAAAGGCCAAAATGGGTCCAAGGTAATACTGGGAGGTTAAAATTTCCGATCATCAGTTGTTTTTAAAAATGGTGTCAATTGTTCTCTAACTGTACAGAAGCCAAAAATATATAAGGTCGCGGTGTCAATGATGTTTGATGATAATTAAGATGGCAAAATATGGGCGTGGTCCACAGGGTATACGGATACCACATAGACTGGTCCATTTCTCAAAAACGTGCCTCATATAGTAAGACGAAGGCATTTTTGAGTAAAAGCAATTGAAACAGTGTTTCTATACGGAAAAATTTTCTGCTGTTCCAAATCTCCGGTCCCCAGAGCTAATTTTTAGAGGAAGTGTGACTTAATTGCATAAAATTCAAAATGGCCGCCATTTTAACGTTTGTTTGTACATAACTCAAGGCTTGTAAAGACTTCAATCTTGTGTCTATACAAATGTTTTCGGGGTTAAGGAAACAATTAGATAATTAGTTATAGCATTAGGTCCAACTTAACAGTTATGTGCATAAAATTCAAAAATGGGCTGCCCATTTGACATTTTTGTACATAACTCAAGATTTAAGGCTTGTAACTCATCTTGTTGTCTATACATATGTTTCAGGGTAAGGAATTAAATTAGATCATTAGTATGGGTCATGCGCCATGAGTTGGGGTATACAATAACGAGGGGCGTTTACTTTTCACAAATATGTTTAAAATGTTTTTATTGTATCATTAGACAAGTTAGGTATTCAGCTGATTTTTATATTTCATTTTAAAGGGATTTATATAGCTTTGATATGGTAGAAGATGTCAATTGTGTGCTATTTTTACTTTTTGAGTTGTCGTAATTTGAGTGTCGGGGTCAGAGAGAGTGTGCCTACGGATGAGGTGCCTACAAATGAGGCATGTGTTAAAAGTCTAAGGGGATTTTGATATTCGGGCTTTTCATTTTTGTTGTTTTATATCTTTGTAAACCCAGCCATGTATTAAGCTAAATAACATCTCTCATTTTGGTTGTTATTTATGTGGCATTCATTTGACCTATACAACAGTTTAAGCTATGATGTTAATTGAAGGTAAAAATTAACTTTTCTGAAAAAAATAAAAAACTTAAAAACACCAAAAATTTCACTTTTCCCCACCTTTATGACACTGTGGCCACCCTGTTATATGCACATACATGTGGCATATTTGGCTCCTACATTTTTAGCTTTACAACAATATATAGTTTTATTAGCTATCTCAAAAAAAAATTATGGACTTCTACATTTTAAGGGTTGAAAAACGTGTAATATTTGGTAGTTTCAAGCAGTTAAACACCACTTTGCTCCCAACTAATGGTGTATGATCTATAGGAATTAGGGTCAGGTTGACAGTAATTTGCCATAAAAATTCAATGGCCGCCGTTTAAATTTGGTTGCAAATTAATTGTCAATATATAGGGCATAATACCTTTAACTGATGGTCTAGTTGTGTTCTCTGAGCCTGAAAAAAATATGTATAGACATAAGAATGAAGTCTTTTACAAGGCCTTAAATCTGGAGTTATGTACAAAAAATGTTAAAATGGCGGCCATTTGGAGAAATTTTTTTTTTATGGCAAAATTGCCACCACTTTCCTACAAAGTAGGTTTGGGGACCGGAAGATTGGAATCAGCATAAATTCCGTATAGAAACATGTTTCAATTGCTTTTTACTCAAAAATGCCTTAGAAACTAGTTGCTGTTTGAAAAATGGAACCAGTCTACTAGTAATACATGTTAAAGTATCACTTTAAAAGGTGAAACCAGATCTATACATTTCTTATTCAGTATGAACCAATGAACGATTTAAACCCAGTTTTCAAAAAAATCGGACCATCTATAATAAGACCTGAAATTTCTTGAGGCCTGATTTGTACTAAAACCAAATAGGTTCGAAAATGGCAAAACTATACCTTTTTTAGAAACTAGAGCAAACCGCACAGATGGTATAATTTTAACAATTTAAACACTTTTATTGTTTACCCTGTACAAATTTGCCCCCTTAAAAAAACACCCAAGAAACACCATGATTTTCAGATTCTCCTTGAAATTCTTATTGGAAAAAATATTGGCAGTCAAAAATTGTATATGAAAAAAAAAACTTAAACCAAAACATTAATTACATTTGCACCTGTAATATATCACTGTTTTTAACTCATTTAAGAAATGTATTGAGTGTTGTGGAGATCGTTACCTTTCATGACATAAGTAACCAAATTAAACCATAAATCTTTTCCCTATGTAATAGCTTGTACTTAAAGTTTAGTGCAAGTAATGAACAAACTAAATTCCATTTCCTACTAATTGCATGCATTACATATCTTCCATTAGACTTGATGGGTTGTAATCGTGCATATTACTATAACTAACATTAGTTTCAAAAGAAGGTATTGAGTCATAGAACTTCTTTTCAATAGGCTGTAGAATGTACTTTCAATTATACTGAAGGGCACCATAATGTGGCCGTCTCTAAAAGTACATAAAAAGGAAACCATATGCATTGTGGGAGGCCTAAAAATAGAGTGGAAAAAAGGGGGGGTGCCCTGGCAAAAAATAGTCATGATAAATGCAAACAGTAGAAATGCTCTTTCAGTCTCCCCTGTTAGTTCTTTGGCACCCTACCTGTAGGGATTGTTCTAGCTGTATGCTTCTATGTTCAACTTTTAATGATACAGAGCCCCAAAAAGTTCCATATCAGTTCCCAAAGACCTCTTTTTAACACCCTTAGGATTAGTTCACATATTCAAAAAACTGACAAGAAGATCACATGCTCACCCAAAAGAAATATAGGCCCCTCCCCCATTTACTCAGTACAACTGCTCACCTTCCACCCCCTTTTTGACCAACATATCTAAGGATGGTTACCGAACTAGTTCACTGCCACTAAGCTGAAGATAAAAAAGTGATAAGATAAATATGATGATGGTAAGGTGATGACCATGATAAAACAAGGATGTGATGATGCGTAGCGGGTGTGGTCCATGGGCCCGACTTAGGGGCCCCTGGGGGGGTGCAGGGAAGCTTTTTCTCTTTGAGCTAGTAAAAACAATATCAACCCAGGCAAAACACAAAAAAAAGAGGAAATCTGCGGAAAACGCGGGAATTTTCATGCCTGATGATGATGATGATGATGACGACGATGAAGATGAGGATGAAAATGAGACGCTGAGGATGACGATGATGATGTCAATGATGATGACTATGAAGAAGATGAGAATGAAAATACGACGGTGACCGATGACGATGATGTTAAGATGGTGATAAGATGACGACGATTTGTTTAATACAACAATGTTGTGGATTCTGATGATTTTGATTGGGCAATGATGTATTTAGCATGATGCAAGATGATGACAATGCAAATGATGATAACAACCATGAAACATAATGAGAATAAAAAGATAGATGTTGGGACTATACATAAGAATATTTCCAAACATCCCCCTGTCAGATTTTAACGATGAAGATTTTCCTAAGGGGAAATAAATCATTGCTCCATCTCAATTTCCCATAAAGTCAGCCTAAAAGCAATAAACAATCAAAAATCTGACACACCCAACATTATCGTGGTGTGCTTTCCTTTATATGATACCGGAAATAGCATCGGAGAGGGAAAAGACACACAGTGTGATTGATGTGATGTGATTTGAATGCAAAACCATGGTCAAAAGGACAGATGAACTCTATACGACATGACAATAAGAAGTGAGGGGTGTGATGATACTAGGGTGAGGAGATATAGAGATTTGACGATGCATCAGGTGTGGTTGGTGCAGAGAGAGAAAGAAAACAGATTAATAAAAAACAATATAAGAAGGAGTGACAGGTGAGGAGAAGGGAAGATGGAGGGGAAAAATGGGTCTGGCAGTTAATAATAATCAATGCAATAACGCAGGTGCTTTTCCTCTCCGAGTGAGGTTCCGTGATAAATAAAGGAAAGAGAACACATTAGATAAGGTGGGTGTGTCAGATTTAGATAGTTTAGGTTGATGAGGAATATGGGAAATTGGAGTGATAGCAGTGAGAAGGTGTCATACTTATAAAACTCTTAGCAAACTACATTATTTGTGATCTTTTGCTGGTTCCCCCCTCCCTCGCTCCCCCGCTTCGTCCCCCTTCACTTCCAACCACGACCATTTCCCCATATCCTCTTCTTTTCACCCACCGATCTGTCCCCCCCCCCCTCTTTGTTATGGCCGCATCTACCTTCTCTACATTTTCTCGTCCCGCCCCAACATTATTCTTGCTTCATCCCCCTCTTCATGTCGCCTTCCCCCCTTCTTCTTCTTTTCCTCTTTCCGGCTGTATAAAGATCGAAAACCTATCACCTCCTCTTTTAATCTGCCAAACTTGCCTTTTCTCAATCCTTACCCGCCGGTCCGTTTTCTATTTTTTCAACCCTGCACTAAACTGGCAAGTGCCCCCCCCCCCCCCCCCCCCCCTGAGCACAATGATACAGGGGGGAATTGCCACTTCGTCTAGTATAATTTAGTCTATTCCAGATAGTCTAATCCATTTTGTCTAAAATCACATACTCTAATACCCACAGACTCTAATTTCACTTTGCTCTATTAACATTTAGACTACATACCCATTTCGTTATCACCACATCGGCTATACATTTAGTATATGCCCAGTTGGTTATAATCCAATACGTTGTCGACAACCATTTCGTATAATGCCATTTGTCTACTACCCATTTGATCTAATCATCAGATTGTCTAAAACCATTTCGTCTAATGCCATTTCGTCTACCGGCCCATTTGGTCTAACCACCGATTGTCTTAAACCCCCCCCCATTCGTCTAATGTCTTCGTTCGTCTACTGACCATTTGGTCTAATCCCCCAGATGTCTAAACAGTTCGACTAAGGCCATTTCGTCTAATGCCCATTCGTCTACTCCTCCTTTTGTCTAATGCGTATAACACAGAAGGCGACCATATTACAATATACATAAAAAACACGAAATGACATGTTGCACATTATTATTTCGAATTCAGACCTTTTATACGTCACCTAGCTTTTTGAACATTGCCCATCACCACGTTCAAGCATCATTTAGTGATATGTGTGAAATGAAGTGACCTTCTAATTTTATGCTTGTCAAACTTCTGTTTGTTAACACTCGAGCAATTTTTTGCAATGTTGTCATCTTAAAATGTATTTTGGTGTGGATGTATTCTTTTTCTCTTTTTCGTCGTATTTCTTATCTAAATAAATAGCATATAACACAGCATTCGAGATCCTGAATGGAACATGTTGGCCCAACATGGTTATAACTAATTGAAGGCTTTTTTATCTTGAAAACATCTTTTTCTGAGCTAAAAATGATAAGGAAAGACAAATTATAATAATATTAATAATACATATAAATATTAAATCTGAAAGCCTATACTTTCAGTTGATCATGGCCTGAAAAAATTGTTTTGGGTGGGAAAATCGCTTGAAAAAATAGGCCTTTTTTAATACGGCTACACGTAGTAATCTCCCGTTCGGCTCTCTCAAATATTTCGGTACTTAGTTCATGACAATAACAGCTGTGCGCATTACATGTATATGCCAGAAAAAAACAAAACAAACAACAACAACAAAAACAGTGTGTCTCCGAAGACCGCGCGCATTTGCTTTTACATTGTTGTTTTGGCGCATTATATTAATATTATTATTATTATTATTATTTCTAGATTTTTACTCAATTGGAACATCTTTAAAAAGAAAACACTCAAAAAAGGAGGAAAGTTTAACGGCCCCGAAAAAAAAATAAAATGCGGTCAAAATGCCGAATAAAAACATTTTCGCATTTCCCGTTTGCCTATCTTTAAACCCCTGCATTATAGTACCACAGCCTATGTAAGTTCGGTCAATTTCGTGTTATTAAAAGACTATTAAAGTTGATTTTGTCTCTTTGGGGGACATAAATGGAAAAAAACAGTTGCCATTTTTTCTGAGGGGGTTAAGTAGGAAACCAAGATGGCCGCCAAAATCCCCTGTAGCTGGGCAAATAATGTCATTAAATAACACAGGAGTATATATATGTAGTCCAAATGGAATTTAATGAGTAGATATATTTTGCTTTCAGACTAACCATTTATGTATGATTATAGGTAGTCCCACAAAAAGTTATTTTAAAACACACATATGACTGCCAAACATGGCTGACCAATATACCAAGGTATTGCATAAATAAAAGTGCATGTAATGGGAAGCAACTATGTCGCTTCATAATGCAATGGTTATAACATGTCAGTTGGTGTTGGGCTTGACCGACCTATATCTATGTGTTTCATACATGCATCGTATTTGAAAATCATGTTCCATCTCCTAATTGCAAATTCAAAGATGGCCGCCTTACAAAGTAGGCAGTCTCATGCGCACCTAACATTATGATAACCTATGGTAAACAGGGTTAAACTGTTGAAATGTGCTTTCCATCTTCCCATTACCATCTAGTAGTTAAATAACAATAGGCTTGAAAAGTGTTTTTACTATTGGGGGGGGGGGATACCACTGTGAGTGATTACAAAGTCTTGTTAGATTCAAGATTTTAAGATTCAATTTATCAGCAATAACATATCTACGTTACAGAAATGTATAATACAGTATCTATAATTCTAATGACGGGCTACGGGACACAGTGGGACGTCGCTACAAACTGCGAGGCCCCGCTCCATGCGATCCGACATTTGGGCTGTTACACCTGTTCCCAGGCCTACCCTTCGCGATTGGTCTGCGATGTAGTGATCGGTCTGCAAATGTGATTGGGATGTCGAGAGATTGCGTGTAAATAAAACAAAACGTTAATGATTGTAATTTGCGTTTTGGACCGCGGTGGGGGTTTTGGACCGAGTATGGGTTTTATTTGTGTGGTTTGGGGTAATCGTCATTAGGGTATGCGACAGACCGAATGGTTTTGTGATACCACAGTTCCCAGCCTTCACATTGCGAGTGATGTACGGTCGGTGATGTAGTGAATTGTTGCCGTAAATGTGATTAAGAGTGAATTGCGTGTTAAATAACGACAACAAAAATCTTAATGATGTGTTTATATCGCTTTTTGGAGACGCGGTTATGGGTTCGGTTTTGGACCACGATATTGAGGTTAATTTTTGAGTGGTTTGTGGGAGGGGGTTTGGGGTAAATCGTAAGGGGTATCGACGAGTGGCTTGGCGACTTGGAGATGACGTCATTGTTAGAGATAGTAATTCTGCGGTGCCAGAGATGTTTTCCTTAGTGGAGATGATCAAAATTCGTTGTTGAGTGTCACCTATAAACAGAAGCTGTAGATGCACAAGTAGGCTGATCTTAATTATAAAATAATACTTCGATAAAGTACAATCTTTAACCATGATCAATTGATTCTCAACAAAGTTGAACCAATTACTTTCACCGTGTTAAGATTATGCCAGAACTCAGGTAGACAACCATTTCACGTTGCGATACATGTGAGCTAACGTTCGATGGTGCCTAACTTTTTTGTAAATTCCGTTTTAAATTTAACCCTTACCAACTTAAGAAAGCCACTGAAACTTGGGTTGATTGTTGAATCTACCACCGGTGAATACAGTGTGGTCAATAAAACCCTAATTCAGGAAAGATTTTTTTCAAAGGTTAAACGTTATTTTGCTTCAATGTTCGCTTTGGTTGTGACAGAGATAAAACAGGTTATCAGAAGATTTTTATTGGGTGTCTTTGGGACTTTGGGCTCAGGGAAAAACTATGCCAAATTTGCGGAGAGATCTAAAAATCAGTGTGGCCGATTGTAGCCATTACAAATGGGGGGGAGGACTGCACCGACGTCCATAACACATAGTAGCAAAGACAATTCACACATGGCAATTTCAGATGGTATCGATTCTTCTCGACAAAAAAAATATCAGTTTGAATAAAATGGTCTATTGTGTAACAAATTATAGTAAAATATCTTCAAATATTAAATTACCATGGTCAGATAATAAAAGAGTCAGTTATTGAAAATCAACCCATTTCAATGTCTAAGTTCATGAACATACTGAAACTGCTCAGGAGATTTTTGTTTTACAATATTAAGGTATTATTTGCACAAATACAGTATACTCAGAGTCCATAAATGCAAGAACCTAAAGCTGAATTTGTCTGTAGATAAATCGTAATTCAAACTTCAATTCAATATCGCATTGCTGTTTTTTCAAGCGGAATAAAACTTTTGCTCCCAAGTTTCTTGCAGGTTCACACACATGAAAGTTTGCTGATCCAAAGTAAACGTGGTCTTACACCAGCTATCTTGATTTGGGAAATTGAACATTTTTTATTAGCATTTACTTTGTAATCTCTTGGAATTATTGTATAATCCTCAATTACTCTCCCACCTTCTATTGTTTAACAATAATTGTGTTAAATGTTTTTACTCCAATCATGTTGAAGGCCATGTTACTCTATGTAAACGAATGCATCTTTGTTTGGTCAAAATCGGCAAACCAGGGATTTTAAGTCTCACACAATAGGCGTAATTCCTTCCTCCAAAGTCCAAATGACACCAAATAATAAAGTTTTCTGAAGCTGTTTATCAGTCTCTTATTAACCATAGCAAACATTTTGAGCAAAAACAATTCTAACTATTTTATTATTTTTTATTCGGAATGTAGGTTTTTTTTTTACTCACACTGTATAAAATTTCAAGAGAAGGAAGAGGAAATAAACGTTGAATGATGTTCAGTGATAGTCGGCATCACACCAACATTTCTCAAATTTACTGAAATTACATATTCACCAGTTTTCTCTAATAAAAGAAGTGGGTTCCCACAAGACATTGTATTACAATCACAAAACAAGTAAAAGAGTTTCATTAGAATTCTTACAAAAAAAACATAGAGGGAGGTCGATGTTGCCAATTTTATAGAGGAAATGGTTTGTGCAAATTGCCCTGTGAAAATTGTAAAATTAAAATGAACCTAAGTTTGGTCTCAATAGTAACATTTGAAATTATTATTATGAATGGAACCCCAGTCAATTTCCCTTCAAGTTCAAAAGTCTCAGCCCAAACCCCTCAGCTTAAAGGCCTATCTTGACGATTTCAGTATATTATAAGCATGTTTCGTTATTTTGTTCACACTAAATAAAACTCGCAAACACTTTATACAAAAATGTTCTACATAAACTTTCCTGGATTATAAAACCAATACAGCAAGTACCATCATGAGGGAATGTATTTTCTTCATTCTTTATAGAGATATCATATTCAATAACCAGATCTTCAAAAGTTTCAAAAGATAAAAACCTCTGTCCACAATCAGCCAAAGTAGAGATCACACGTTCATCCCAATCAGGATAATAAAAGAAACGTTTTGTTTTAAGACAAACATTTCTAATATACCAAGATAGGGTCTTGAAGAAAGTGATTTGCATAGCCAAGGTTCCTCTTGATTGGATCACTATATTTAATAGACCATGTCCGAATAGTCTCAGCAAGCTGACAGTTATTTAGAGATTGTAAAATACATCAGGAGCATTTGTTCTCCAGAGCATGGAGGGATCATTTCATGGAAATGAGAAAAGCAATTGACCTCTAATTGCTTCCATGGGCTACATAAATTTTGGTCCAGCAAATGGGCTTACATAGTTTGGGTCCAGCAAATGCTTTGCCCAAGTAATTTTTTGAGCCTGAGAAAAAGCGACGATCAACCATACGTAAACCACCATCACTATAATCGTTAGTGAAAATACGTTTCACCCTATCAACCCCATTCCAGATAAATTAAAAAATGGCATTTAATTTCTTAAAAAAGAACTAGGAATCGGGATACAAAGGCGGAAAAAAAAGATATGAGAAACTTGGGGCATAGAAGACTTAATAAACAGTAAACTTTACAATAAAGAGAGGCTTTCTATGACGCAAACAATTTAGAATTTGCTGAATTTGAGTAAGCTTTGGGACAAAATTAAGCTCATAAAGTGACATAAATTAAGAGAAAATTAAACACCCAGACATTTAAAGGCAATTGTCTTTCCCAACTAAACCTTCATTAAGAAAGGTTTAAAATTCACTACCCTTCAGCTCCCAATGTGAATAGCCTCAGATTTAGACATATGTTAATCCTACAACCAGACATCATTGGCAAATTGGTCAAGGCCACCAAAAAAGATGATTAAAAGAATCAAGTTCACCTTTTGCCAAAAAAAACATGTGGTGTCATCAGCCAAAAGACTAACCTTCTTTTTCTCAAGTCTACAATCACAATCCCTTTAAAGGGGATGGCCCGATGTAGATATGAAGTTTTCATCTTGATAGATTGGCCTTCACTCCAAAAAACCCATCTGTAAAGTTCGCGGCCGATATTTCAATCCGTTTTGATGTGAGAGGCTAAAAACCGGTTTTGTAAGTCCATAGAGTACTGGGATAAAATAAGATTGGCGACCAAAGTGGGGCACTTTTCGCAATAACTTCAAACCAAAACCAGCTTTGGCTTAAGATTTGACAGAATAAATGAGAAAAAATGTAGCTTCTTCTTGATCGAAAATGGTGACCACTTCCGGTAAAATCTGGAGCCTTCTGGGGAGCAGGCTATTAGCGATCGGGCCATGGACCTTTATGTTTTCATTTTTCCTTATTACAATAGCCAGCACTTCCACAGGCGCATAAAAATAAAAGGGGCAAGTTGCCAAAAGTGTACATTAAGACGTTTAACAGCAAAGCATGATTCATTGTATCGCATGCTGCAGACAGGTCAAGCATTACCAGAAAGGTAAACCTCTTGCCGTCTACAGAATTCAGATATCGCTTTGCACTTTGAAAGAGGCAGTTCAGGACTTTCTGCGGAAACATGAGGCAGATTGATTACATTCTAATGAGATGTTCCAAATACAAGTTTCTTTGAGCTGATTACTGGCAGCTTTTTCAATTATTGGCAGATGAAAAAACTAATGTTAGGAACTGGCCGATAATTGGAAAAATTCATGGCAGTTAGAGTGGTTTTTTAAGTATGTGAGTTATCAGAGCACGACCCATAGACTTTGGGAAAATACCAGATGAAAGTGACTGTTAATGACGGGTGAGAAAGGAAGGAAAGCATCAGGTGTTATTTCAATATAAACCCAGGATGGAATAAAATCAGTTTACAGGTTTTTGATGGTGAATTTGTGATCAATTTGGGCACCTCCTCTTCAGAAAACTTGATGAATTGGGTCGAAATCTACTCGTAACCTGTTAATGATATATTCATCGTTTTATAACAATACCAGTTGATTATTGTCCTCATCCAAAACTATACGATTGTGATAATTTGTCACTGAAAAAAGTGACAAACTTATTGCAAAGCATGTTTGTTAAAAAGCCAGTAGGCAAGCATTTGATGTTTTTGTTTAACAGTATGTACCGTCTGGGAAAACACTTTTCATATTCTTACTAGCAAACAGTTTGGCTTTATAATATTCTGTTTAGCTCTGTCAATGAGGCGGTTTACTCTTTTGTCTTCAGGAGAACCACTTTTTCTCCACCGCCTCTCATACTTCTGCGTGACCCGCCTTTGATCATGATTAAGTGATCAAACCAAGGATATCTTGCCTTATTATTTCATTCCAAATTTCTGGACTTTCTAATCTAAAAACAACATGCATGTTGGATATGTCATGCATAAAGTTGGGTCACACTTGTGATAGCACAAGCACTTTGATGCGGGTATTAATTGATCTGAATGAGGAATAGTACGGGAACCAAGGGGGTGAAGGCCCATTCAAAACAAGTCGTCGTGCCTGGGCGCTGACATTTTGAATATTGCACGGATACTTATTAGTTTGGGTGCTTGTATACACACATAATTGTCAATTCGATACAAACAATCCGGCAAAATATCAGTTGTTGGATGTTTGGGGGTGCTATTGGGTTGGTTAAATTTTGTCCTAACCCATGGCCACACAACGAATGAAATGACACTCAGTCGTCTTCCTCAATGAATACATCTTTCCACCTAATCGCGCCTAAGCACCTAATCGAGTGAGTATCTGAGCACAATGATCCAGGGGGAATTGCCACTTCGTCTAATATCATTTCGCCTAATATCCAGATAGTCTAATCCCTATTTTGTCTAAAATCACATAATCTAATACCCACATACTCTAAGTTCACTTTGCCTATTAACTCATTTAGACTAATAACCATTTCGTCTAATCACCACATCGCATACCATTTCGTATAATGCCCAGTTGGTATAAGCACGAAGTGTCGACAACATTTCGTCTAATCCATTTCGCGTCTACTACCTACCCATTTGGTCTAATCACCAAAATGTCTCAACCATTTCGTCTAATGCCATTTCGTCTATCTACTTACTGCCCTTTGGTCTAATCTAACCACCGATTGTCTAAAACATTTCGTCTAATGTCATTTCGTCTACTGACCACTTGGTCTATTCACCAGATTTTCTATGTCTAAGCCCATTTCGACTAATGCCATTCGTCTAATGCCATTTCGTCTACCCTCCATTTTGTCCGAATGCATGTATAAACACAGAAGGGACCATATTACAATAATAAATAACAAACACGAAATGAACCTGTTGCACATTATTATTTTCGAATTTCGACTTTTATACGTTACTTAGCTTTTCTGAAACATTGCCCATTCAACACGTTTTTTCAAGCATAATTTGTGATATGGTGAAATGAAGTTGACCTTATCTAATTTTTTAATGCTTTCAAAATTCTGTTTGTTACCACAGAGCATTGTTGCAATGTTGTCATCTTAAAATTTATTTTTTGGGTGGTTTATTTCTTTTTCTTTTCGTCTTATTTCTTCTTATCTAAATAAATAGCATAATACCACAATCATTCGAGATCTGACTGGCACATGTTGGCCAACATGGTTTATAACTAATATTGAAAGGCTTGTTTTTCTTGAAAACAGCTTTTTCTGAGCTAAAAAATTATAATGAAATACAAACTTATAAATATTAATAATACATATAAAATATTAAATCTGAAAGCCTATCCTTTCAGAGTTGATATCATGGCTGAAAAAAATTGTTTTGGGTGGGACAAATCTCTGAAAAAATAGGCCTTTTTTAATAAGATACACGTAGTCCTCTCTTCCGCGCTCAAATTTTAGTTACTTATTTCAGCATAACAGACCCTGTGCGCATTACATGTATATGCCAAGAAAAAAACAAAACAAACAACAACAAAACAAAACAGTTTGTCTAGAGACCGCGCGCATTGCTTTACAATTGTGTTTTGGCGCATTATTATTACTATTATTATTATTATTATTATTTTAGATTTTTACTCATGAAATCTTTAAAAGAAAAGAAAACACTCACAAAAGAGGAAAAGTTTTAGCGCCCGAAAAAATTAAAATGGGTCAAAATGCAATAAAAACATTTATCGCATTTCGCGTTTGCCTATCTTTAACCCCTGCATTAATGTACACAACCGCCTTATGTTAAGTTTCTTCGTTCAATTTTCGGGGTAAAAAGCGAACTTAAGTTGATTTTGTCTCTTTTGGGACATAAAATGGAAAAAAACATGGTTGCCATTTTTTCTGAATGGGGTAAGTAGGAATCCAAGAATGGCCTCCCCGCCAAATCCCTGTAGCTGGCAAATAATGTAATATTAACTAAAACAGGAGTATATATATGTAGTCCAAATGGAATTTAATGAGTAATATAATTTTTTGCTTTCATACTAAACATTTATGTAGATTATAGGTAGTCCAAAAAGTTATAAAACACAATAATGACTCAAATGGCTGCATATTACCAAGGTATTGCTAACATGCATTATTGGAAGCAAATATGTCGAATATCATAATGCAATGGATTCACATGTCGTTGTTAGGGCTTTGAACGACATATTCCCCCCCTATTTTTCATACATGCAATCGTATTTGAATACTTTTTCCATCTCATAATTGCAAATCAATATGGCCGCCTCAAAGTAAGCCTTCTTCATGTCGCACATACCTTACTGAATAACATCTGTAAAAAGGGTAACTGTTAAAGTGCTTCCATCTTCCGCATACTCTATTAGTTACTAACATAGGTGAAAGTGTTTTACTATATGATACCCACTGTTTAGTGATTACACAGTCTTTGTTTAGATTTCAAGATTTTAAAGATTTCATTGATTCACATACATATCGGACGTGACGAAATGTATAATACATATCGATAATACCTATAGACCGTACGGACACGGGCTGTCGCTAAACGTGCGAGCCGTTCTCCCATGCTCCTACATTTTGGGGAATGTTTACCCCGTTCCCCGGCACCACCCCTTCCCCGATTGCTGTCTGCGATGTAGTGATCGGTCCCTTCAAATGTTATTGGGATGTCGAGAGATTGCGTGTAAATAAAGAAAAAAAAACGTGTTGTACTTGATGTTGTATTTTTTGCGTTTTGGGACGCGGTGGGGTTTGGACCGAGGTATGGGGTTATTTTGTGTGGTTTGTGGGTAATCGTCATTAGGTATGCGCCAGAACCGAATGGGTTTGTGCTACCACGTTCCCAGGCCTTTCCCCTTTTTGTCGAGTGCTGTTGTATGTAGTGGATTTTTTTTGCCTAATGTGTTAAGATGTTGGAAAGTTTTGCGTGTAAATAACGACAAAATCTTAATTGAAGTGTATATCGCTCGCTTTTTGGAGACCGCGGTATGGGTTTTGGTCCACGATATTGGGGTTATTTTTGCGTGGTTTGTGGGGTTTGTTGGTAATCGTCATTAGGGTATCGACGAACGTGGCTTGGCGACTTGGAGATGACGGTCATTGTTAGAGATAGGCATTGCTGGCGAGTGCCAGAGATTGTTTCCCTAGTGGGATGATCAAAGTTTGTGATGTCACCTATAAACAGAAGCTGTAGATGCACAAGTAAGCTGATCTTAATTATAAATAATACTGTATAAAGTACAATCTTTAACCATGATCAATTGATCCAACAAATGTTACCAATTACTTTCATCAATTACTTTCAAGTCACCCGTTTAGATATGCATGAACTCAGGTAGACAACCATTTCACGTTGCGATACATGTGAGCTAACGTTTCGCTGGTGCCCTAACTTTTTTGTACTTACCGTCGGTTTCTAAATATCTGCAAAGCGCTATGGTGATGAGTATCAGTTTTACTCCAGTACATGGTGACATATTTGCATTAATAACTAACAGCAACCACTACGTCGTTGTTACGCAATCATTCTTGTGTCAATATGTGACATTTAAGTCCTTGAGAAAATAAAACACAGCGGTCCAGTGCCAAAAGGCCTGGCAGAAGTTTTAAAATCGTTGAGGGGATGGGGACTTTAAACATTACTGTAAAAAGCGTTACGGGTAAATAAATAGGAGGCCTGTATACCGGTTTCATGTATCGTTGTAAAAGGGCCGAGCTTCATTGGTCATAGTTTACGCAAAAGATTCCGCAAATAAAGACCCAACACCCCGCCCAGGCGGAAAAAACTTCGGCAGAGTTTCATATGTAACCCCTCTTC
>JAMKCH010030620.1:0-17028 GCA_023653785.1 Ophioderma brevispina | reverse complement strand
GTGTGCACCACATATCAGATCAGCTGTTAGACTAGAGCTAGATCATCTGCGAGTCAATTATGTGAGATGCTGCCCCATGTGACGTCTGGAACGCTTGGGTTTGTTGGTAAGTCCTTGTCGTTCTGATGTCAAGGGGGGGGGGGACTATGTCTGAGGATTTTGTAATCAACAACGGACTACAAAGAGAGTAGGGAGCAGAGTGTCTCCTGGGAGGATCCAGTAGTTGGTTAGGAACTCCTTTGTGGGCCACATCCATGTGGTCTGCACAAAGCGATATGGGTATCATACATGATGCAATGCCTTGGACAGTATCATCTGGGGACAACCGTAGTTGCCGAGAATATGCAGCAATTACATCCCTGTAACACTGTCAAAAGCCTGGAAAAATCTACGAACACAATTGAAGCCTTTTCTCTTGGAAATTCTCAACTCTTCTATGATCCTTTGAGGGCACGTATCTGAGGTAGTGTTGATCTGCCTTTGCGAAAACCAGTTCTGTTCCGTATGAGAATAGGTTCTATGTGAGGAGTGATTCCGTTGAGCAGCATGGAGTTGTAGATCTTAGAGGCCAGTGGTGACAGTGTAATTCATCTGTAGTTTTGGGGTTGTTGGAGGGTCGCCTTTCTTTGGTAGAGGATATGATGAATGATGTGAAAAGGCAGCTGGTTTGTTTCCCATGTAGGTGTTATTACAAAATTCTAACAGTGATCATGGAATAGTGGATCTTCCAGACTAATGCAGGAATGTTGTCGGGGACCAGGTGGTCTTGGTTTTCTTCAGTTTCTTCAGGCAGATCTGAAGCTCCTCCATAGTGAAAGTTCCAGTCTGGATGGGAAGTGTGAGTGCTTTTGTGATTGAAGAGATTTGAAGAACGGTTCATCAAGGTTAGGGTTATTCTGAACTGGATGCCAAAGTAGAGAATAAAGTGCTGAAACATGGTCAAGGCGCTCTTCAGTTGTTTCACCCTTGATTCCTATAGGTGGGGTAGCCTTCTTACCAGTCAGCTCCCTCAGGCCTCCCAGGCAGCAAGCTTGTTTTCAAGATGTAGGGCGTCAAGTGCTTCAGCCTTGGACTTAAATGCTCCTCAAGCAACACATTGTAAGCGTCATCATGTGCAGCCTTAGCAGCATCAAGGTTCGGCTTGGAGCTTCTGGTGGATTTAGTACGAAACATACTAAGTCTCGAAGCATACCGTCTTCTAATCTCTCTCCTAGCTCTCTCTGTCACAACACCCAATAAATCCTCTGGTACCTCCCCGGGTCGTGCAAGGAAAGTTAAATAAACTACAAAAGCGTGTCCGTAATTTTCTGTATCCGTAAACTCCTGCCATCATTGTGACCGGTTCCCATGGACCTGCAGGGGCCATGCAGCACAACTCCCCGTGTCCTCACATTTATGCGGTATGGGGCCATTTTGTGACCCGGGTCCCCACTGTGACCTACCCTATGTGACCCACCCCATTCGGGAACTTTAATGTCTCGATTGGGGGAACTATTCCGATTAGGTCGATTGTAGTGGCGATATCGTTAAATGTTAGTCTCGGTTCACAATCAAGTCTCTGTAGTAAATCATATTGAAACGCTTAAATTATATCGTCGTCGTATTGAACATGTGAAGTGCCTAATAAGCACACTATATTAGACTAAACTTTCGCGCGTAAATCGTCATCATTATGGCGAGTGGAAGTCAACGCCAGCCTGTACCGTGAGTGAGTCATTTGCCCCAGTCTTGGCTGTTTGGTTGTTTGAGTATTGATGTCTTTTATCCATTTTCTTCCGATAAATTAAAAATATCGTCCCTTTGGTGTTTTGTTTTTAACTTGCACAATTTAGATCACAAGAAGGGCAATTAATTCATACAGGTCGATTCAAAATTCGGCAGCCGCCCTTGGCGGCCCCTGCCTTTGATTTGATCGCACTACAATTTTCCGTTTCCCAAAGAGGTAACGGGGGACAGGCTATGATGTTTCGGCTCACTGGGCCTACAACGATTAAATTGTTTGTCATGGCTATAAAATATTTTTTTTTGTTTGTTTTGTTTTTTAAATTTTCGTCCAAAATCCGGCTTATGAAATGGCAATGTCACACTGTACTGCCCGCTGTTCTATAGACTAGACAGGTCTGCTCTCATCTGTTAGCTTTGTGCGATTATTGGCCCCGATAATATGCCCTGGACCCTAGTCCAGGACCATATTTGAAATATGAAGTTCTGGAGCATAAATATTATCTGGGTAAATATTCTAAGTCAAATACTGCTCCCGTAGCATTATTTGCCATATGCTCCTGTGGCATGTTCATTCAATTTCAATGCTCCAGGAGCATATGGTCCATGACCATATTATTGGGCCAAGTCGCACAAAAGCGTCTGTTTATGCCATGGCGTGTATCTGTTACAGCGTGTGTTAACCACCGGGGAAGGGGGGAAGGGCGCTCATAAAAAGTGACATACCTGCTCCTACCGACCATTCATGATATCAAGGGCTACGGGAAGATTTCTGCAAAAAAACGGGGGTCAGTGACCCCGTTCATAAGCACTTTCCAGCCTTTCAGCTCATTAAAAACATCATTTGAATTTGAAAAAACAATAAAATATAAAGGCCTCAAAATTGAGCATATCAGGAAAGCAGTATGTATGCACCTGTTCCATTTAATGAACTTATTAATAGCATGGTTAGAGCTTTTTTAAATTTCCTGAATTACTATAATATTCAACTTACTTCATTTCTTTTTGAAAGGAATTATGTTAAATGAGGCAAAAAAAAAAAATTGCAACAGCTTCCGCTGACCCCAGTAACAGTTTTAAACTATTTCCAATTAACACCCCCGGAACCCCATAAAGCGTTTCCACTTATTAAAATGATCTCAGTAGTAATGTTTTGATTCCTATAAGAAATTATGCTTATGGCCTTGAAACTAAATAGATATAGTTAAAGCTGAAGGAATAGTTAACAGGCATTGGGCAAAGGTAAAAAGTTAATGTTAAATGCCATCATAGCTTAATTCATATGCCGTGTAAATAAAGTTTGTAAAAGTTACCCAATCTGGCCTAAAAATGTGTTTCCGATGGCTAACTTTTGATTGTATACCGCTCAACCATATGGCAAAGCTACATCCCGTTTAGCTACCGAACCGGGCTATCGAGATTTTAATGTCTCGATTGGGGTGGGTCACCAAGGGAGGGTCACAGTGACCCGGGTCACAAATGCATACCGAGATTGTCGTGAAAGAAACTTGGAAGAATAAATCCATATTTTGAAGCTCAACCCGTTGCAACTTGACCGGCAGGCCGTTGTTTTGTTTGTGTCGGGGCAGCAGGAACAACCAAAGCAAAATATCGTCCCCGGTGCCCAACAGTAAGTTATGCGTGACACACACCCGTAGCAACAACGCGCCTCTGCGTACACACACACACGTAGCAACTCCCTCGTGTACGCTGTCGCAGCACCGCAGTCCGCACGCTGTTACTACACAGTGCTGCTACGATCGGTTGACTGGAAAAGTGCGTTTTGCCACAACGTAACGTCCCAAGGATGGAGTTGACAATTCTGTGTTTTTCATAAATTTTTCCTTGATGCAATGTTCCCGGAACCACGGTAGGTGGAGTAGCTCCACGACTAGGGCTTTGGCGGCCACTTTAAATACTTTCGTAGAGAAATACCATGGTAACGACCCTAAAACGCCACAGAGATCTATATGATGTAGCCAAAATTTTAACATTGTATCGCATGGAACGCTTTAGAATGGTTTCAACAGGGTTGGAAACTCTGAAAAACATACGAACAGCATTCACCTGAGCCAAAAAGTGAATGTTATTATTTATTTAAATGCCCCGTGCCGTCACGCCGTCACGATAAGCATCAGGGGGGGAAGGATCAGCATGGGGGGGGGAGACACACGCACTCACATGATTAAGCTGTCTTCGGAAGCATTCGGATGCTAGGGAAACCAAAGTCACCCCAAAGACTCTTTCTCTCAAATTGATACCACATTTGACCGATCGACCGACGATCCGATTTGGAGTAATTGTTTTGATTTTACAATTGGAATCATTTTTCGCTACGCAAACGAAAAGTGTAAATGTAGAATGTTTGACGTTTTGTTTTAAATTAGGTAAAGCTTAAACCATTATATATTTTCAAGTAAACTCTATTATCCCGCTTAGCGGAGTGGAAAAGAGCTAGCCCCATATCATACCAATCCCAGGTTCGAATCCCACACGGGGCGTTTATGATTTTTTCCTTCCTCTTTCATCTCCCCTATATTAAGAATTTTAGCCACTAATGGTATTCAAAGTACTCTAAGTGAGATTTTAGTTCATTTTTTCGCGAAAAAATACGTTTTGTAGGCGGATCGGGACCTATTTCAAATGAATAGGTCTACACTCGACAAACAAGACGGAAAGTATTGTGAATACCGTGCGTACCAAAGAGGTGGTGAAAGCTGGCGATACACTAAGCAACATTATCATGATTATCATGATGATGTTGTGATGAACAAACATCAGCAAAATCAGTAGGTGAGAGGATTCATTACCCGTATGGGTAATGCATCCTCTCACCGCCAGAATCCTTTATCAACAACCATCATTCTCCCAAGCACAGCAGGAGCATAACGTACAATTATGGTGCAACATCAAAACAGTTCAAGACATGGGACCAGTAAGCATTGAATCCCTTCACATCATGCCTTTCAACAAACCACCCAATGGAAGTTTTTGGAATTTTCATTATTGATGAGATTCCTGCCCTTTACGATTGGCACATGTCTTCCAACTCATGTCCCCGCCCCCCCATGCGCCCCGGGGAATGCGCCAACAACCTACTATAAATGTATAGATGGCCCCCTTCATCTGACAGACGCAACTGTGCATCTAGGCCTATCTCTAGTCCGAAAAACTCTGGGTACGTTATCGCTTTTGAGAAAATCTCTCGGCAAGACACTTCACCACTATGTAGAACTATAGGTGGTGGAAATTTGGCGAATGTTGACGAAAAACTAGAAGGGAGTCATCTAGGGACAAACAGATATTGGCTATTCTCAAAAAGTGAAGCCACTTCATTTGAAAAATCGGAAAACAAAGGTCGCGCCAAAAAATGTATTTATCATACAGTTTTATTTATTAGCTAACATATCATACATCATGGAACAACAAAAGTTTATGAACACCACTGTTCCCATATTTTTTACAATTTGAACTCCCATTAAGCTTGTTTTTTTTTCCTGTTTTTTTTGGGCCTTGGATATATTACGTTATCCGATATGCATCTCGGATATAATTTTGATTTTAAAAGAAGTGTTTAACACTTGAATTCATAAATTCTCATTAAATGGTGAGAGAACCATATCAGGAACGCTTGTAGTGAAAGCAATAACTGGTATGATACAAATTTGTACTTAAAAAAAACGGCAGTCCTTCTCTATCGTCTATTTTGTATTTTTTATCGATATTATGAAAGTTTTCAAACAAGACAAGATGTTTTTTTAATAACTGATAGTAACCTGATTTTCTGATGGTTTAAATTTAGTTGCCTTTGATAAGCATAGTTTAACCCTCTTTTAAATTCAATTATCACTTGCATGAAGTACGATGTATATCTATTTCAATATCCTTCTTTTTCACGTTGTTTGTATGGATAACGTAATATACAACATCAAATGCAGTAAATAAACATGTATTTTGGGTAAATCCACTTTCAACATGCTTAAATAACGACCAGTGGAATACGTAAATAGGTTGTTTTTTACTAAACAATGACAAAATGTAGCTTCCATTTTTTTATTAGGTTATTTTGTCTTTTATAAAACCACATCGTAGGCCTAAATCTCGCTAAGTTAATACTTTTCAAAGCTACTGCTATCACACACCCACAACCGCAGTAAGGTCTGTATAGTGTCTCCAATTTTCCCTTATAACCAATCCGTGTCATCTTTGTTATCACTTTATTTTCATTTGAAATCGCATTATTCCCACAGAGCAGCGGCTGCCATTTTTCTTTTCTTTTTCTTGGCTTGTGGCTTCTTTGGAGAATCACAGCCATATTCCCTTCTTTCTGTGCCTCGATCAGGTTGGTAAATTCAGCTCTTAGTATATAATTTTCTGGACGTGTTTAGCTTCGTTGAGTCGGGGGTTGAGTCTCCATCCGAAATTCTGTTCATTTGTTACGATACCCGCTAAAAAAATAAGAATAATATAATTTACTGATTTATAATATGTTCAGATTATAACATATCATGAAGTTTTGCAACAGTGGTATTTTAAACAGCCGACACTGAGGCCTATAGGCCTATATTCTTTTCCCTTGGTTCCTATCTATTAGTCCGCGGAATCAGACTAAAAACTTCTCTGTTCTTAATCTATTCACACAAATTCTATAATAACCATGGACTTTTAAAGACTTGTGAGAAGATTGTAACAAAAAGATATTTTAAATAAGGCCCTAAAACTTTGCGTAATATTACGTTATCTCACTTACGAGCCACTAATGTGCAACTAAAACCCCTATAAGCACACCTAATAGAATGTGTACATAGCCCCCGTGTACACTGCAATGGCATACTGCTGGGCAGTACTTTTTACAGACATTATACTATCCCATTATCATTACCACAAGGTGCACAAACCCAGCAACAATGTGTACCTACCCTGCATTGTGTTTTATTACGCAACTATTTGGGTAAAACGGTTAAAGAAAGTAACTATCTTACCTTATTTGGGTGCAACATTCTCAACAATACTTCGAGGAGCAGGCAGAATCGTAAAAATTACCTGCGACGTTAATAGAGGCTTCCTGTATTTTTCGTCTTCGTTTTGGATAACGTAATATACGTAACGTAAAATACATTTTGATAAAATGCGTTTCAGTGTCTAAAACTTGGGCGAGTGCATGTAATCCTAATTATTTCGACTATCAAGGTCAGGGTAATGTTTCTAATTAGCCAATATATCTTTTTAGTAGTCTAGACTCTCTTCACTTAATTTAGATTTGCCTATAACTTAATATACATGCTTAAAACGGTCGCATTTATTTGGAATATACTTTTTTATCGAGGCCAAATTTGCAACCAAGCATTTTTGATGTGGGGGTATGAATTACCAATGGGTATACAAGTTTTGCCTTTGAGCTATTGCAAAAGGTATATCATTGCAGTTACATTTTTCAATAAATGAGTTTAATACACTGATAACGTAATATAACAATGATTTCGCGGAATCCATATATTGGCTTCTTGTAGCTTACCAAAAATGTTATCTTGAAGATTGATACCTATCTTATATCATTGATGCATTTAAGAAATAAAAACCACTGGTATGAATAAAATATGTTTGATTATTGAGGTAACTGTAGAATTGTAAAATACGTGCACAGAGCTACGGAAACACCATTTTGGCATGTTTTAGGTGTTTATGGAGTAAAATGACCGAGATCATTATATTTAAATTCATAGAAAACTATATATGTCCGTGTAGAATTCTTCGCAAAGTACTAAAGACACATTAACACGTTACTTATTTTAAGCAAATGCAACAATTTATGGATCAAAGAATGAAATAACTCTACTGGGCTTCACTTTTTTGAGAATGGCCCCATATACAGACACATGGATTGCTTGAATTAACATTATACATACATGGATTTCTGAATTAATAGTAGAAGAGGGCTAAGCCCTCATCCTCAAGATATCAGGACACAGTGGCTTTGCCCCTACCAGATACAAGAACATAGCGAGGCGCTGGCCTCCTTTTTGCATGCACTGTCACATTATCTTTATTGTCACTTGTTACTTATTTTATTGAAGGCTAATCCCTCCCCTCCAACAAGATATCAGGACCCAGGGGCTTGGCCCCCTACAGGATATCAAGAACATAGGCGAGTCGCTTGCCTTTCGCAATGCGTTGTCACATTATATGTTATTGTCACTTGTTATTATTTAATTGAAGGCTAAGTCCTCGCCTCTCGAAGAAGCCAAGCACTACAGTGAGGTGCATGCCTGCCATGCGCTGCATTGTCACATAATATGGGTTCATTGTCACTTAT
This sequence comes from Ophioderma brevispina, assembly GCA_023653785.1. Lineage (NCBI taxonomy): Eukaryota > Metazoa > Echinodermata > Ophiuroidea > Amphilepidida > Ophiodermatidae > Ophioderma > Ophioderma brevispina. The sequence continues at coordinate 8,993 of JAMKCH010030620.1, read as the reverse complement.
TATTATGTATTGAAGGCTAAGCCATCTATACCTCCACAGATAATAGAACAGAGGGGCGTTGCCCCCCTACAAGATATCAAGAAACCTAGGCGAGGCGCTTGCCTTTTTGCATGCATTGTCATCTACCATTGGAATTATTGGTGACATTATAATTTGTGACATATTGTGACATTATTAATGTGTTACTTTGTGAAATTGGATGTGACACCATTTTAATTTGTGACATTGGATTGTGACACATTTTAATTGGTGACATTTGGGGGATGTGACACATTTACTTTGTGACATTGGTGTTAGTTAGTAAACCAAAGTTTAAAATCCGGTTTTGTCCCCGTCAACGGGGGTGGCCGGATACACCAAAACCCTCACACTCAGCGATATTGCTGTGTGAGGATTATTTGAGCAAAGAAGATAATTGACCGATGCCCTTACCGGACGCCAATCCACAGATTTTTCGGCAGTGGTCCTAGCCTTTGGGCAATTATGCCCACCATACAAGGCAGCAATGTGCTGGATGGCCGCCAAGCTCTCCAGAGCTACGCCTTGTATGTAGATCTTCTTTTTTCATTCTTATTCGACCAGGTAACCAGCTACCCTCCTCATCAATATCTTAGAAAATCGATGGGGTGGACAGTTTTAGCCGCCGACACCTCGGCCCGGGACATGTATACTGGTACCAGGAATACCAGTAGCCCGGCCCTAAAAGGAAACCTGACCTGACTGTTAAGGAGGAAACCTGACCTGACCTGGATTTGACACATTTATTTGTGACATTGGTATTTCACATTTTAATTTGTAGACATTTGGAGGTGACACATATCTGGTATGGAACCCACCAAAATCTCCTCTTACCTCTTCTTGCTGAATAAACGTGGTTAGTACTATAATAACTAAGTTTACATGACTGTACTATTTTCTTTTTCTCACACCAATCCCCCTACGTTCATGTCACCATTAGCTATGATGTGAGTTACAGCCAGTCTAAAATGGTACAACATTGAACACTAACTCCAAAGGGAGGGGCAATAAATTTTCCCAAGCATCCTCAATCAATCATACAACCATATACTCCCCTATCCGTCTATTACATATGGGCAGTCATAATATTATTCCTATGAGAGAATGTTCCTAACTACCCCTATACAGAATGGTATTAAGCTTATTGAAGTTTAGCAGCCCTTAAGAAAGCTCGTGCCAATCAAAAACTATCCCTACGCAGGAAATTTTCGGGAAGACCGGTACCAATGAATACCGTAGAATGTTAACTGTGCGGGTATATAAAACACACAACTAATCTTAACTCGAAGAAACAAAGCTCACAGAATACCTCCCGTGAGAGGGGGGGGGGGACATGACAACATCATCCGCAGCGTTCAAACAGTATTATAACACCAACAATGTAATTGCAATATTTAACCGCTGCTTATTCCTTCATATACCAGCAGCCACTCCGATTTATACCTGACGATCTACTTTCCTGGCATCTACGCATTGTTCCTATTTTTCCCTTAATGGGCAATATCATTAATCCGTGTCCATGTCCTTAACACACATGGGTGATTGAGATCAAGCTTCGCCCCCTACCGGATCTAATTAATCAGGATAACCGTGCAGAAGTTATTTCGTATAGGCCTACCACGTAAATGTTAAATGGAACACTGTTTTTGGATAGTTTGTTTTCCGATGTTTTTTATTTCACAAGGAACATTATCAAACCAAAAGGAGTGATTTTTTTCGAGTGATTTTTACTTTTTTTGATTGGAAATTCACTTCCTTCTTTAAATTCATTCCTTTCTTTATTTATTTCTTTATTCCTTTCTCTATTTCTTTCTTTATTTCTTAACACTTATGTAATGATGTGTCCTTGCAAAATGAGAGTAGCAATCTTATGTTGAACACCAGAAATAATGTCTTGAAAACTCCTTTCATTGGCAGCCTCAAAAGTCACTTCATATATAGTCCTGTAGAAATGAAATACCAGTACTATATAACACGAATCTTTAATGAAGTTTACCTGTGGTACTCCATATTGACACCCGCGAAAAACGTACAAAACGTACGTTGGAACTTAATGAAATAATTTTAGTTTTATACTGTGAGTGATTCCTGTTGTGAACACGGTCACAGCTGAGACTAGAATAGGTCAAAGTTACAAGTTCTCGCTGACGAGAACACTGAGTGACTCGGATTACGGTGATTGATTATTGATTACCTCACCGACATGATGGGATTAATGTAGATCGTCCAGGAAATAGATCGTCCCGGATTTTCCCGCACAATACCCTTACAACAAAATTTAGAGAGGCGGCAAACTTTAACATAAAAAAGCGGACCTTCAAAATGACAAAGCGACCTTAAACATCAAAAGCGACCTTGTCATTTTTTTTTTTGGGGGGGGGGGGGAGGGTGCGTAAAGTGTATAATCGATTTTATTGATAGAAGATCCGAGTAACATTTGTAATAATCTCTTGGATTCTAATACCCAAAAGCAAAGAGGTTCTATATAAGATAGAGAGGCAAAACGTTCCGTAATCTTTAGAATTCACCGTCGCGCATGGTTTGCCGACCCCCCAAAACCACACAGAAAACCTAGAGTACCAATAAAAAAAAAAACCATAGAGCAGGGCTGCCTCCGCGTCTTCCAATACTGTGGTGCCGCTTTGCATCATACACTAATCGGTAGTGATACAATTATTATGGTGTTAGGGTGGCCAGGTGTAATTAGTTATCTGGATCATTGTTGCTCAGATACTCTTTTTGCCTCGATGGCGCACATCAGGCATATTAGAGGCGAGCGAAACAAAGTCTTCTTTAGGTCTAAGAAGAATAAAATACTTGTAAAATATATTAATTCTATTTTATTGAATTTCCTGTACAGTTATGTTTTTTTCTATGATTTTATACAGATGTTAGGAAATTTCGAAGATTTTTAAAAATTTAACTACATCATTTTTTCGTAAAGTTAGTTGGGGTTGTGTTTTAAAACCTTTATGCTTAGTACTCCCTTCAATCTGTGCAGATAGAGGCTACGCGCGATCGTTGCTATGATACGGGAATTACTGGGCTCCTCGCTACCCCGTATGCATGAGGGAGGCCGCTAAACCAGAGGCATGGCAGAGCGCAACGGTACTTCGCGTACTATAGCTAACACACGCGCACTGGACCAGATGTAATGCGTCGTCGCACTGTCTGAATACGCACACATACCCTTGATACGAAATCGAAATGACATCAATTTTGCACCTGCTAAAGGGCCTGATCGACGCAACGTATGCTCCAGTCCCCGCTCCAGGCCTACCTGTGTTGTTGTTTTTTCTATGCCGTTGTTCCATCGTATCTCAGTTGTTGAAATTGAAATGCCAATTTTTCAATACAGAATAAGGGTTTCTAGTCCACAATTGCTTACCGATTGCCCTTTGTTTATTAGAAAACACGTGTAATGACGATATAGATGAAACTTAAGACGGAAGAACATGCAATATTTGCAGTGGTGATAACACCCCAATCGTTCATTTACATATACCATTATGCAAAAAATATATAAAATGAATTTTTGGACATTCTCAAAACAATAAATATAACGCAGAAACAATTCTCATTTCTCTTTATCAACTGTGTCTATTCAGGTAAACCATAAACCATTCGTAATTTATAATAAAAATATAAATGCTACAGATTTTTGAGGCACCCAATATTGTGTCATAATAGTAATTTCATATAGCTTAGACACTCAATAGATTTCTTACCTTGTATTTGGCTACAGAAATGTCTTAAAAGAGAAAAAAAAATGATTTTCATTTGCTTATATTCAATATAAAAATCTGAATTCATATTTGCTCCTATATGAAATTACGAATTCACAATTTTTGTACAAAGAACATTCTCAGCTTAATCTTGATGGGGATGTTTTTGATGAAAACTTCCACAATCAGGGCCAAAATCAGTACTTTCATTTTTTTAAGGGACACCTGATTTGTGGAATCTCTTGTTGCACCCATGTCATATTTCTCTATAGCCATCGAGGCCAGTTTTTAGAAGAACTTGTTTCTCCTGCAATGCCGCTTTGTGAAAGATGTATTCATTGAGGCGGTTTTATTTAAATCAAGACGACTGATGTTCCATTTTCATTCTTTGTGTGCCATGGTAGGACAGAATTTTAACCACCCAATAGCACCCAACATCCAACAACTGATATTTTGGCGGATGTTTGTATCGAATTGACATTATGTGTGTAACAATCACCCAAACTGATAATTATTCCGTGCAATATTCAACATGTCAGCGCCCAGCACGGACGACTGGTTGAATGCGTTTCACCCCCTTGGTATAAACGGGTGTATTGAACATACTTTTGTGATGAATAAGTTACTGACCAATGCATATAGACACCACCACGTTTTTTTTTGACCTCGCCGATGCATTCGGTTCGGTAGAGCATAACCTCATTCATCATACCTTACAAAGAAACGGTTTGCCAAATTCAAATCTGTACATATGTTGAAAACCTGTATTCAAATCTCCAAGGCCAAGTTAAAGGTCCCGGTTGGATATCTGCTCCATTTGACTTCAAAAGGGGTGTCTTTCAAGGTGACCCGTTATCTCCAACGATTCTTTCTAGCAGTATTTAACCCTATCATCCAGCACCTTAAATCTATGGAAGATAGGTATGGGTATAATCGTGATGGTTGCCGGTATATAACATTACCGTTCGCCGACGATTTTTGCTTGATAACGGCAGATAAACGTCACCATCAGAAAATCATGAATGAGATCTATGATATTACTAGTTTGTGCATTAAATTTATAAATGCTTATTTTTGCTTGGACCTGATGAATGTCCAACCTATTACTGTATGTAGTATCAACTTGTTTATTTTGTCTGATGACCACATTAGCATTCCTGAAATCAATTACGAGACCGGAATTATTATGCTCCATGACAAAACACCCAAATTAAACTGTTTATCAATGCATTATTAAATATCTTCCGATAATCCATCGTCAATCAATACTGCTATATAATACTCTTTGTACTGATCATACCGTTTTCACTCTGGCTCAGTATGGTTCCATCCCCAATGGTTAGCCCTAATAGCTGCCGGGTAGTTGCCTTAAAATACTTTTTGTAATTTCTGTTGTGAAAACACTTTTGAATATAAAGATTTACTAGTTTTTAATTTTGTGTTGTTAATGTCTGGCTAATAATGTTGTTGTGTAATGTGGCACAAACTATTCGAAATTGTCATATAATAAATATCAGGCAAAATATGTTGGTGGGCTTTTGTAATAAAAATGTACTAAATTAAAACAAAAACAATTGAAATGTCTACTCCCAAGAAATGGTCTCTTTTAAATGTAATAATGATGTTACATGTATTAGTGATTCAATTCTGGTCAGATAAACTGATATAAACAATTAACCTTCTCCTCGTTTTAATATAAATATATAGACTTAACAAAATCTGACGAAATGGTTTTTTAAATCCCTTGAGATTCATAATAATCCTGCGCAAAGGGATAGAATGATTGATACACTCGATAACAATGTATTCATACTGCTCATAACTTACACCTGAACAATTCTGTTTTGATTCATATATGACTAATGGAATTTATATTCTAAATGTGATGTCTAAAGAATGTATTCTATTTACTCTGTCTTGTACGGTGGATAGGACATTTCTTCAAACCCATTTGAAGACAAGCCACACGACTACTACAACCTCCCTGGGTATAATATGGAACACCCACATAGGATGGTCGGGAAAGGTGGAGTATGTATGTACATTTCTGACAAGGTAAGTACTCATGTTAGCTAATTCGGATTACGAATCTTGCTTTATCGAAATTTAAAATAAGGATAAAAAATGTTGAGTAGGCGTTGTATACAGGGCTCACACACCTATTTGCCAAACTTCATAACTGATATCGACTATCTTTAAAAAGTTAAATTCCGAAAAAAAACATTTCTATGTTATAGGTGATTTCAATAATACCTTTCAAAATTGGACTCTCATATACCTACTCATGACTTTCTTGATCTTATGTCTTCTCATTCTCTGATGCCATCAATTTACAAACCTACCAGAATTACCAATACTACTGCTACCATTATTGATAATATATTACGAACAATGAGAATTTCAAATCAGTTATACTGGTTACAAATATCGCGATCCCCATACCCCCCCCCCCCCATTTGCCAACCATCTTATCGACCAAACTAGATAACAATTCAAGTGATACGAATAAAGCATTTAAAGAAATTCACAGTAACTGTGAAAATGGGTAATTTACAAAAAGATTCCATCGATTAACATGGCATGAATCCCTCTGTAATAACAATGCAGACGATGACTATGATGTATTCATTGATACTTTTGAGTACAACATATAACGAATGTATTCCCTTAAAAAGTGGATAGTAAGAAAAAGAAAGATCCAATTTCACCATGGATTACCACTGTCTATTGAAATATAATAAGAAAAATAAATTATATAACATTAAGTCCACTCTCCCGATTGAAGAGAAATCTGAAAATATTTAAACGTATAAAAACAGCTAAATATGCTTTTCCGTAAATCAAAAAGGAAGGCATTTCTTTCACGACCCAAAATGCTAACAAATTGATATGCAAAAAACATGGAACATGATCAATAATATGACTTGGCAGAGGAAAAGACCAACGGCAGACAAAATTTAAGATGAATTCTGGCAATATATTTACCGATCCACAAGACATCTCAAATATATTTTTTGTTAATATAGGACCACAGCTGTGCTTCTAAGATTACAAATACAGTAAAAACTATTTTGATTATTTACAAATCCAATGTCTACGTAGTGTAAATATGAAACCTACGTGGAAATGGATATTAATAAAGATTGTTGAGAATTTAACCAAACTCAAAATGCTGGCATGATACTGTCGGTTAATTTTATAGTGAAACGAGTTGTTAATGAAATAGTACAACCTCTTACAATGATATTTACCCTCTCAATTTCACGGGGATTGGTCCCTACAAATTAAAATGCTAAGGTCAGTCCACTTTATCAAAGGATGATGCTGAGCTATTTTCAAAGTACCGGCCGGTGTCAACTTACCATGTCTACCAAAATCTTGAAAGTCTAGTATTTAATAATTGTAAATTATATTGATACCCATAAATCTTAAATGACAACAATTGGCTTTCGATCAAAACATTCTACCTTATGGCTATAATGCGTTAGTAGATAAAGTTGCACAATGCTTGGAAAGAACTAAGCCACCTTGGCATTTTTTTAGATTTATCAAAAGCTTGTGATATATTGATCACAATACCTTCTACATAAATAGAACATAGGCTTTCGCGGAGTTGTTCTTCAATGGTTCAGAATTACTTATTGATAGAAAACGTATTTAAATACCACTCTTGTGATTCTGAACTTAAAAATATTTGCGGGGTAACCGCAAGGATCCATTTTGGGTCCCTCTTTTTATAACTCTATGTCAATTACATAACGAATACATGATCGGAAAATTCGAATTCATTCTATTTGCTATGAACCACTATTTTTTTTCACATAAGCGTCTTGAAAGGCAATAAGAAGATAAATGATGACTTAAAAAATTATAATTGGTTTAACAAAGGGATAAGCTGTCAGTTAATGCCAGAAAAACGAATTATATGCTACTAGGTACACCTAGAATGACATCAAAGAGTGTCGAGACGTGTGATGGTCGTCCAACATGAATATCATTTAGAAAATAAGTCTTTAGAAAGAGTGCAAAAAACAAAGTTTCTAGGATAACTAATCGATTCAGGCCTCCACATGAACATCAATATTTGATTGCTTAGGGCCAAAACAATCCAGAAATATTGGTGCATGAACAATTTGAAAACCTTCTTGCCAGAACGTATTTATATACGCTATATTGCACTTTAATTTTACCTTACCTACAGACTGTCCAAAAAAAAATTACAATCAAAGATTAATTTTTTTGGCCAAAAATTTAGATTGTGCATCTCCCCTTGAGTTTTACGATTCTTTTTAGGAGTGTTCCAGCTTTCGGAGATTTTAGTTGTGTAATTGGGGGTCTGGTTCAGGAGTTAATTGCTAAATTTATCTGAGACATTTGAAACATGTTGGGCCAGTTCGACTATCCCTGTATATCAAACAAAGTTGGAATAGTTTTCCATATGTCCCCCCCCCATAATTTACATGATACAAAAATTTTCAATTTGGCCCTTTAATAATCAAACACGGAATAAAAGCCACATTAAATAAATGTTTTGTTGCATGTATATATGAGGAGGGGGACATATGGAACTCTTGCCCCAAAGTTTGCCATTGAAATCACCTCATCTTTATTTAAAATTAAAATACGAATTAGGTAGAAACGGCTGTTCTTCTTGTGATATAACATAATTTATAACGTTTATAAATGTCCGAAATTGCTAATAAATCCATGTAGCATTTGGGAAATTTCAATTCCAACAGTCTTGTTGTCTCACTTTACTCCATGTTTCAGCAGAAGGTAGGACTATAAAAACACCCTTGTTAAAGTAAACTGAGACCTTTGCAAACACAACCCTCCCTTTCTTTATTGCGCGTTGTTGAACACTGCTTTCTTCAATAGTCTCTCGTCATAATTCCTCCCTGCATCTTGCAGTGGCGAATCGGGAAGGGGTAATTGTCCCTCCACATCAGAGCGTTGTCCGCCAGTTGTCCCTCAACAGACTTGTAGGCTGTTACATTAGTTTAGCAGTCAAATTCCCCAATTTTCCATGAATTTCCATGACCTTGCCCCCCTGGGAGGGAGTTGGGTCCCTCATTTCACCCACAACATAATATGTCTGGTGCTTTCCGAAAACAATAATTGATTAGTGGCAAGCTATCACACATCACTTTGAGATGTACAATGTTCTTTTGTTTGAAAAGGGTTTAATCCCACAATGATGCTACACGCCTTGTACCTTTAGTTTCTTGACCTTCAGGTGAAACTGGCCCC
>JAMKCH010030619.1:0-17458 GCA_023653785.1 Ophioderma brevispina | reverse complement strand
CCTGCCTAAACCATGATTTCAATGATAAGGAGAGAGAGAGCATATGTAATTTTGTACAGAAGTAGGCCTATATTTTTTTTATTTTTTTTATTTTTTTTATTTTTTTTATAATCATATTTTTTTTACCCTCAAATTTAAGAAATGATTTCATTAGATGTCTAGCATTGTCTGTTAACTTGACATCTCCACCCTTCCCCCATCCACTCCACCTGATACACACATAATCCATTATATCTTTTCCAATGTGGCATGTAGGTTACTATAATCAAAGTAAGCATTGTTTTTTTTTCTTGTGGGAAATGTGTGTTTTCTTCTTAATTATTTCTTTCTCACCCAACCCCATCATTACCACCCCACACCCCACTTTGACCCCAACCCGCCCAAAGGTAATAAAATCACCCCTCCTGAATTTATCCCCTCTTTCGTCCCAGAAAGCTGTATTCATTAATTAAAAGAAAATGGAGGGGTCCTGATCTACTGTTATAAGCTCCCTCCCACAAGGGCGTATTGGAATCCATCACCCAATGCACCAGTTTTTAAAAACATTTCACCTAAGGTCTTGTGATCCCATCAAAGTCATATTTGATAAAAGTAAAGTCATAGAATCCTTTGTCACCCATTTAGCCTGCGAAGTACTTTTTATCCCGAAGTTCTAACACTTCAATTACAAAACTGAAACCTAGGCACATTGCATGCACTATGGGATTTGTTTAAAATACCATCTGTTCCTTTCTCCAGCCTCTACAATTTCCCTACCAGTTTTATTATTTCTTTTAAAAACAAACAATAGCTTGCGTGTTGCTGTTTTGAACTTCTGCGGCAGTTTTGGTGGTTGTAATTAATATAAAAAATTTTGTATTAATTTATAAAAATATCTTAGGAAACCTTCACCTCAAAATAACACCAAATACAAAGCCTTTTTAAAAATAGGGTACATACCTTTTAGAACTGCCAAAAAAAGATTATTATGCATATAAATTTGAAAAGAAAAAGGCAATATTAAAAGCACCTGGAAAATTATTTAAACAATATTTGAATAACATAAAAAGAAAATTCTTAATGATAATTTAATATGAATGGGGGAAATTGTTAACGATCAAGTACAAATTTCTGAACACTTCAATGAATTCTTTATTAATATTGGGTCCAAAATCAATTACTGCAAATACCCAACTCTGGAGCACATTTCTCTTCCTTTCTTTCTCATCCAGTCCAGATCTATTTTCTTTACAACCTATTACTGAAGATGAATGATTGCTGTTATTCTTAAATTAAAATCTAATAAAGTCCTGGATATGATGGAATAACAGCATTCTTAATTTAAGAAAATTGCTTCTGAATTAGCTGTACCACTACGATTATTTTCAATATGTCACTTATTCTGGAATTGTTCCAGATAAACTAAAATAGCAAAAATGTTCCTGTTCATAAAAAGAAAGAAAAGATACGTTCACAAATTATAGACCAATTGGCTTTAATTGGTAGGTTTTTCTAAATTCTTGAACGGCTGTATTTAACAGATGTATTTCATTTATTAACAAACTAGATATTATTTAAAATCAATTTGGTTGTTAGACCAAAGCAGCTACTTCAATTTGCAATTGCAGAATTAGTTCATAAATGAACTTTAGCTTCAAATGATGGTAATATTAACAGCTGGTTTTTTGAGATTTATCAAAAGCATTTGGGGATACTATAAATCATGATATTTTTGCTAGCAAGCTTTCCACATTATGGATTTAGAGGTGTTGTCTAAATTGGTTAAAAGTTATCTTACAGATAGAAAACAATATGTAAATTATAATTCTAATTGAGTCTTCAGAAAAATCTATTGACTGGGGAGCCTAGGGTTCCTATCTTGGACCTTTAGGTTCATAGTTTTTTAAATATTTGGATAAAAAAAACCCAAAATCCATCCCTCAAATCGCCTCCTCTCTCTCCTGTCTCCCCTCCCCCCCCCTCCCCCCCCCCCCCCCCCTCCCGTTCTGAGCTCCTCCTACCACTCGTCCCCCCTCCTGCCGCCCTCCCCCTCCCCTCTCCAGGGGGGAACCCCCCTCTGCCCCCCCGTCTGGGCGTCGTGTCCGGCTCTCCCCCTTCTTCTCCCCCTCTCTCCTTTCTTCTTCTTCCGATAATCGATGCATTTTACTCAAATCAGAATGTTCAGATTTTGAATGACATTTATAATGATGGAATTGGCAATTTAAATACTGGTTTTTTCAATCAAATAAACTTTCATTAAATCTAAATAAAAACCAACTATATGCTTTTTGGAACTCATACAAAAACCCAACCAATTAAATGGAAATAGAATGAAATAATAATATAAAAATAATAACGTTGATTGAGTGATTTTTTGGTATTGAAATGACCAAATTCTTTCTTGGAAAGAGCATATTAATAATTTGGGGAGCAAAAATGTTCAAGAAAAGTATTGGTGTACTGGCAAAATTTAGACACTTCCTTCCGAATGTGTACTATTAATTTGTATAATACTTTAATTTTCCTTCCTTATATTAAAGGTGGCAACAAAGATTTTGAGGCACCCAAATTTGTGTCATAATATTAATTTTCACAAGGTGATCAGACGCTCAATAGATTTCTTACCTTGTATTTGGCTACAGAGATTTCTTAAAAAAGGAAAAAAGGAGATTTTGATTTGCTTATATTTCAATATAAAAACATAGGCTGAATATCGTAATTTGCTCCTATACGAAATTAGAAATTTCACAATTTTTGAAAAGAAACAATTTTTTCAGCTTAATCCTTTCAGATGGGGATATTTTTGATGAAAGCTTTCATCAAGGCAAAAATCAGTCCTTTTCGATTTGTTTGGGACACCTCATATATAATCTCTCGGTTGCAAAACCAAACACCTTTAAGCAAATGGCTTAACAGTTTGGGAAGGTGCTGTAAAGTTGATAAAGATGATTCACATCTGCAAAAAGCGTCTTTGAGATTAGTGGGGGAAATTGTGAATACAGATGTTCATAAGTCCTTATTTTTATTGAAATATAATGCATTGACAATTGATGATTTAATATTATTTAGACTTTGTACTTTTATGTACAAACTCTGCAATAACTACCTCCCAATGCTTTGAATAACATGTTTACAGCTAATAATTCTGTTAATCATTCATATAATACTAGACATGTTCTGATTTTCAGATTCCAATTTACAAAAAACTTGGATTTTTGCAGAAAAATCAATTCGATACTGTGGTGTTAAATGTGGAATATATCCCTTCAAATGTCAAAAATGCAAAACCTGTTTAAAAAATATTTAAATCTTCATATAAAAGATTACTATTAGATAAATATAATTCATCAATCTAAGTAGCTGGGGATTTACGGCCGTTTGGCTATACTCATTCCCTCCACAATGCATATTCAATTTTTTGTTTTTTTAAAATGTCTTATTCATATATTGTAAATTTATTGTAATAATACCTTCTTGTAACTTTTGTTGCATTTTGTGGAATAAAAGAAGTTGAAGTGAAGTTTTGTTGCAGAGGCTGTTGATTGGAATGGATGATTTTATCATTGTTATGCAGCAGACGTTGGTAAGTAGTTAGACTGCATTTCTGGAAAACGAACAACTTGTAAAAGTGAGAACAAGTGGAATTCTTTTCAGAAAAAATACTCGTCCATTGATTACCACTAGATTTTTCTACTTGTGAGGGGTGCGCCCCCTTCTGTAATTTATGAACGTAAATTTTCCTCTGTGTACCGGAGCCTAGTAGTCAAGACATAGTTTGGTTACTCACAGCTCAAAAAGAAAGCACACTCTTGGGAATGTACCCTTCTTAATTGAATTTTGTTGCCGCCATGCAATTACTTATATATTCGTAAGCCATTTCGCCCCAATGGTGACCATTGAATTAGTAAAGCAAACTTAACCCCTTGACATAAGCCTGTACACTTGTAGGCTTACAGGATTTGTGAGGAAAAACATGTTGCTGTAGACTTTACGACATACGTACAAAAAAGAAAAGAGTCTACATATAGTGCCTGGACAAGAGACAAAGCTGATTGATTAATTAGCCCGGAATCAGCCACAGTGGATGCAGGCATGAAGTGCGTTTTAAGAAAAAATAATAAAATAATGAACTCTGACAAAAATACCTGGAAATCAGGGCTGAAATCAATACAATGCATAATGGCAAGCAAAAAAAAAATCATTTTAAACTGAAATTCTCATGCCTGTAGATATCTCAGTGATTTAATGTAATGTTTGACCTTTTCCTAGCAATCCTGAAACAGCAGCCAACAATGATAATTTTTCATCAACAACAAAATCCTTATCACATTACCTTCCGGATAATAGCAAATTCAACCGTACACAAGGACACCATCATTATGTAATGCCTAAGCTTTTCTCAAACCAAAATTATATGACCATTGTAAATTTAAAAGGAAATGTACATTATCAATTACACTCACTTCAGTGTGTGTCTTCCTACCCACGCCTGAATTGTCAAGCACTAATAGGTAAATTGACCTTTTAAGTTCAAAAGCTTCTATGTCTGTGTGGACATAAAGAAATGTCGCTTTTCTTGCCATGATAACTTTTCAACGAAGTGTAGGCTTTGCGAACCAGAGTTCCTCTTTGTAACCTCAGTTAGCTTCTCCAAGATAATTGGAACTATTGTTACAATATGCTCCTCACCAGGACCCACAGTTTCAATTGGTTTACTTGTACATACAATAGAGTGTGTTTCAACGAGAGGGCTCTAAACTTAAGTTTACATCGATTTTCATTTCGAAGTTAACTTATTTTAGTGCCCCGTGCGAACTCACTCGTTGTTTAGGTAAACTTTAGTTTACTTGAAGTTTAAAACCTAAGATTTCTTATGTTTAGAGTCGGTGTTTAGCCCTACGAACCCCCTGTTGAAAGTCATCATAAGCTGTCATAGTTTACGACCGTGTAGACAGCTTATCACAAGCTCGAAGTTTAGTGTGACCTCGCCATGACGTAGGGTGGGGGGGTCGCGATCCGGTCGCCATTTTATTTATCATAGCGACGGACTATCAATGTGTGTTAATCCACTCAGACTGGCGTTAAAAAGATACATTTAATTCATATCAATCAGTCGACTTGCGCAGCAGCATCCCCCTCAAAGAGTTTTTCCTCCAGTCACTTCTGTTGTTGGGCCAAGTTGGAGATAGGCCTTTGTTTGCCACATGTTGTTTGTGTCCCCCAAGAGCTTTTGGATGTAGGAGAATATGATTTCTCTGTCGGCCTGGCTTCCTCTTGCCATTTGTTGGTGTGTAGAAAGAATATAACCTACTAGGCTCTCCCTCTGGCATCCTTAAAAAGTAAGTTGTCTCAGTCTTACTCGGTTAATCAGAGGCTCCCGTACCTGTAGCATCATAGATTTTGCATTTGGGACACGCTCAATGCGCTTGACGTTCAGCATGATTCTTATCAACTTTGGCGAAAGAATTGACCGCCTACGTCTCAAATGTTTGTCCCGCACCCCAAGTTTCTGGGGGCAGCCATAACAAAACTACTGTCACACAGTGTGGGTAAGAGGCGTACTTTCACTTCGATTGGTATACTTTGATTTCTCCATACTTCCAAAAGCTGACCAGGCAAGGGCTTTTTGTCTGTTAAGGCCTTTGAACTGGAAGCGATCATACAACCAAGATATTTGAAGTCGGAGACATGGTTGATGCCCTCTCGCCATAAACTCTTAGCGAATGAATGGGTGCAGTTGTTAGTCATGTACTCTGTCTGTGCACACTGATGAATATGCCCAATTCTTCAGCTGCAGCTGCTGTTCTTGATAACTGTGCCTGAGCTCTAGGGATTGACGACCTCCAGTATGGCGATATCGTCAGCGAAATCTAAGGGTCGTTTAAGACTTTGGCTGGATTATTTAATAATATCGTGCACTGACCGTACAAACTGACGAAGCATAATAGCCCTAGGCCTACATCATTATGTGACTGACGCATTTCAATGAGTCTATAGCAAGCTAAGCGTCCATTTTAGGACGTTGGAACTATTTTATTTGATTCCCTCCCATCCAATTTTTCATTGCTCTGGCCATAAATGTGGCTGCTATTTTTGACCCAAGTGAGACGATCACATGGACAAAAAGACCGACAGCAGTAACGTCACAATGAATCCAAATCGGTTAAGAATTACATCAAGGTAACTAATAGATTTTTTTTAAGCTAATCGCTATACTTCGGCAATAGCAATTAAGTCGATTAGAAAGCGCGATGTAAAGTGGTTGAATTTTGTGAAAACAGTGTTTTATTATGAATATTTATAAGACAGACAGTGATTGACAAGTCATGAATTCAAACAAAATGGGCGATTTTACCGAATTTTTTTCCGGCGCGACTTTAGTCTTTACCACCAATTATGTATTCAAAGGATTTTTCAACATTTTACGATACACAAAAATATAAATATGTAGAAAACCAGGATCTGTTAAACTGCTCTTGATTGGTGGTTAGCAGCACCGTATATGAGATAAAGGTCTGCTCTAGCTTGCCTTTCGAACAGCTTCGAAGGGTCGTGGCCATGCCCGTGTTGTTTACGCTACCAGTTTTCGCAATGCCACCCTAAATATACGAGCAAACAGACACATATCTTTTATCGGAATATCATTTTTCGTATGGTGCGAGTCATTTGAAACGTGCATCAGGATAAGTTCCTATTTAAGCCTACCATTCGCCTGATTTCTGTTCGCGGGGTATTTTTTACAACCAGTCGGCAATATACTCATTGATTAACTTTTCAAGTTTGTCGATGCAGTGGCGTAACCAGAGGGGGGGGGCGGGGGGCAGTTCCCCCCCTGTGGGGAATCTTGCCCCCCTCTTCCCCACCTGAAAATTAGCGATTTACATAGGCCATACACTATACTACAATTTTAATTAATGCCTTGCCCCCCCCCAGAAAACTATGTGCCCCCTTTGCCCCCCCTTAAAAAAAAAAAGCTGGTTAACCCATTGGTTGTCGATGATAAGACCCGTGTGGACACCTGTCAGTTAACGATGTAAAAGTTTATTATTGATGTTAGTTCACGGTGATTACCGCCCAATCTGAACATGACTATTGACATGATGACTTGGTGTGATTTGGGTTATCATATATCATACCCAAAACCAGGGGTGTATTTTCTAATACACTGGTGATGAAAGCTACTGAACTGTGACAAAGGATTGAGAGCTTCTACTAGCTCTAGTGTGGAATCCCCACAAAGTGTGACTCCGTGAGCAGTGAGCAATTTGACAAAGAACTTAATGCATAGTCCCAGTCACTCAATTACTATGCCGATAGGGATTTTACCTTCTCTTCGGTCTACTGTTCATTTGGTAGGTGTTGGGTTCCTTGATTTGCATGCTATAAAGGCATTTAGCCCGTGGTGTCCCTTTTTGAATGGAGGCAAAGTGCACCCATTCACCTTGTTTTGGGACTCACCAATCACTTTCCTTGAGGCTCTCCAACATTCTGCTGTATGGAAAGGCCTCAAGCTTGCAATGATACAATTAAACATGGAAAAATAATTAAAGGCACTATCAGTGATGTGCTAAATCAGAAAATAAAAAAAATCATCAAAAATCAGATTGTTTACATTTTTGTAACAAGTATAAGGTATCCTAACATACCCCTGCAAGTGACAAGTCTTGAAACACAACCTAAAAAGGCCAAATATACTTTTAAAGAGTCATTATGCCGTATTGACACTTACTACAACACACACTGAAGGGGGATTATATCTTGAAAATTGTTGTTTTCTTCTTTTCTGTCCATTTTATCAGTTGGAAAATTATACTTACCAGAGTCTTACAGCCATATTCCTTCACTTTTAAGCTATTTTTGGGCAATGTTTAAGAATATTTTTTTATTAATCGTTCGGGGAATCCCTGATAGTGTCTTTAAGCTGTCAAAAGGTCTTTGTTTTTCATGTACCTGCAATTACAGTGGTGGTCCTCATTGTTTTTGCTTTTTAATTGTTTATCTTTTTAAGAGGGTTTCAACCATCTCTTCGAAGAAAACCAGAGCAGTAGTCGGGTGGATATGGTCCAAATTATGCCCTGACCGTAAGTTGAGTATATACACATGTTTTTTTGCTGAAATGATAGATTAAGGTGTGTAGAATAGAATCTGCCGGGTGCAACCTTGGCTCCTTGGGCATTTTGAGAATCCAAGAGGCGCTCGCCATAAATATAATTATATATTCACCCCTATATTATCAAACATGGGGTTACTAGCTATACTATAGGATGCAATGAACAAGTGTACGGCACTTGTAACATTAAGTCATACTTCAAATTCAAAATGGAACCCAATCTATCAATTTAAAATATGGTCCCTATAACAAACAGCAAATCCTTCGGATAAAAAATAAACATGAGTACTTAGATTTGTTGTTAGACACACCAATTTTTTTAAAACAAATAACAATCCTAATGAAAAATACTTTTGAAAGTTGTAACTGGACGTCATCAATATGGCACCAAAACGTGAATATCTTCAAAAACACTTTCACACAAATTTCAAATATTACCTCAAGATACTTATTGTGTCAATGAAACCTTCGAAATGTACCTATGATCATAACCAAGTGCTACCAGGTAACCCCGATGAAATAATAATGTGTCAAAAATATAAAATTGAGTGCAATATATGTGAACAATGTAATTCCTATCGTATTTTTGACAACTTTGCACCATAATTGGTTTATTTCGATTTTGCGGCATTTAAAATAATTGAAATGTAATGTTGTTACATTGGTAAGGATCAAAGGTACATTTCTAATTTTTTAATTTGGGGTTTGTTTTTGTATTTTTTAAGTTAGTATTTTTGATATTGTTATTTTGTGTCAAGTATGTTTTTGAAGATGTTCACGTTTTTGGCTGCCATTGAGTGACGCGCATGTTACAATTTTAAAAGTATCAGAAATAACTTTATTGTGTCAATGACATAACCATACGTAGTTTCAAGTCTATTTTTTATTCGGCAGTATTTGCTCTAATGGGCATATTTAAAATTATTGGATTTGGGCTTCCTTTTAATTGAAGTATGACTTAATGTTACAAGCCTACCGTGTTCTTGGAGCATAAGTATATTAGTAACCCATAGTTTTGATAATATAGGGGTTGATATATAATTATCATTATGGCGACGCCATCTTGGCTTTTCTCAAAATGCCCAAGGATGCCCAGGTGGCACCCCGGCAGATTCTATTCTACACCCCTAATCTATAATTTTCAGGCAAAAAATTGCATATATACTCAACTTTACGGTCACAAAGGTCTACCTGACACAGCACTGACATAGCTGTTTTGAATCACTGACGCATTAAATTGTCTCTTATTTTAGACAATTTAGCAATGGTGACACAATTTCCACAACTGATGTTAGTAGCGATGTGCAAGAGCTATTACCCCTCCGCAAAAATCAGAACATGCAATGGCAGGAATCTTGCCAATAGGCCTACAAAGGTCCTAATTTATATGTTATAAATAAAATATGACTGCGTGAGGGTCATGGTTGAAACTGTAGGCCCAAGGTGACTCGAAACCATACTATGGCCCGAGCGTACGCCGAGGGGCATATTGTTTGCGAGATCACCGAGCCTATAGTTTTCAACATGCTCGAATAAAAAACAGTCAATATTTGCTTTATTATACCAAATATATAGATTCTTGTCATCTGATTGGTTAAAAGAACATTCTAAGCCGAGATGCTAACACAGGCCTATTCATCATGATCATTATCCTGTCGTTGGGGTCCACTGTCATATATAGGGAAGAAAAAATTACTTTTTCCATCAAATTAACTTTGCAGATAGAGAGTTGGATCCAAAACACACTACGGGGAGCTATTTGAAGCCTGATGCAAAGATTTAACTTGATGTTCAAGTATTAACCCTATATTTGTTGAGGGACAAATTAACCATATATTTAACCCTATATTATCTGGGGTTCCCTCGACAGGATCGCCATGTGTGGCCATGCATGGGCATGGCATCATGCATGGTTTAAACATTTTGTGTAACTTAGATGCCAAACTTGTGAAGAATAAACAATCAACCTTTCTTGTGTGGAGGAACTGATGTTGGAGTCCAAAACGGACGCCGTAATCGACTTCTGCCATTTTTTGTCGGCAAAATGCATACAATTTTCCTTGCATTTTCATTGACTCGTGATCGCAGTCGAATTCGGCAGTTTTGTACAGGCCCTGCAGATGGCGCGTATCTAATCAATGATAATCCTCGTATTTTCACGGTGTACTTTACTTCGTTTGTGATAGCCCTTTGGCCTGCATCTCTGATTCCTTTCAGAACTTCATCTACAAGCTCAAAGCATGATACTGATGGTAAACAAAATACGATTACAGGGGTCTGCTTAATTTCATCCTTACACCCTTCAATAAGTACACTCCTAATACGGATGATAGTTCGTACGACGTCCGTAACGCTGGGAGAGGTGTCCCGGGCATAATTCATGAACTATGCCCACTCCTACCAGGGCAGAGTTCATTTTTGGTTCATTCTTGAAGCTAGTTGATTTATGCCTCCACTTTTCACAATCAGATGACAGGGATCTATAAAATTAAAAAAAAATGAGTATTAATTCCCTCTATATGGATATTTCCCATAGAAAAAGAATGTATAAACTAGATTTTGATGAAAAATCATATTTGCTCGCTGAAATTCAATCAATTTACACAGGATAGTTTAGTGCAATAAATTACTCCAAATTAGTTGTCGAAAGTGTGTTGTTGTTGATACATTTCTTGTTTTATTAATAATGACTTTTACACAGCTTTGGCTGAAATTAAACCCTTAAAGTACCTCTCCTGATTTGCTCATCAACTGGTATTACCTTTTAATTAACCACTCAAAATAGTGCCTTAGATGCCGATAGATAGTCAGGCAGGTAGTTTCCAGGCAGGCGATATTCCCAGTTCAAAGTTACTAAAAATTAAATTATTAAATAATTGTGTGTTTTGCTATTGAAAGTTTTTGTTTTTATTGCCTGGTTCACAATAGATATCGTTGGAAAAGCTTACTCCTAAAATTTGAGTTGATTATGACCTTGCAGTTTGCTGTGGCAACTGTCAAATGCTTGTATCAGGATTCCACTGGCTTCTGTACTTAATTTTGTATTTTTGGACAGAAAATCCAAAATTGCAAATTTCTTAGAGATACGATTGGACTTTGCATATAAGATTTAAGCACCATGGCATTATAAGGCTTATGGTTCAGGTGGTATAGTAAGAAATCAACTTTTTAGGCAAGCCGGGAGAAAAAAGCAATGAATCCAAAATGTCCTTTACACAGAAAGCCATTGATATAAACTAATTATTGGCTTTTAATTACACAACACTCTAATGTTTTACCAATTATGTGAAAGAATTCATTTGTTTAAAACCCTCTCATTTTTAAATAGATTACTTTCCTTCCCTAAAATACCAACTTAAAAATATACAATCGGTCCTCGACCGCGTGTGTCACCTCCATCGCGGTAGTGAATGTAGGCCTACAGACTTTTGAACGCTTTGACCTGATATGTGACCGGACCTCATAAAACAAATGAGGTTTTGAAGTAAACTCCATAAACCAAGTTTGGTTCCAATTGAACTAATTTTACATTTTCAGCCTATCTTACAACTTGACCTCACATAACCTTTGACCTTGGTATGTGACCTTTGACCTCCTCAACAATTGAGGGATCCCATGTTGCACCTATGATTCAAGTTTGGTTCCAACTGAACTTCAACTTTTCAAATGAGGTCAATTTTACATTTTCAGCCTATTTTACAACTTGACCTCACATGACCTTTGACCTTAGTATGTGACCTTTGACCTCAACAATTGAGGGATCGCGTGTTGCACCTATGATTCAAGTTTGGTTCCAACTGAACTTCAACTTTTCAAATGAGGTCAATTTTACATTTTCAGCCTATTTTACAACTTGACCTCACATGACATTTGACCTTGGCATGTGACCTTTGACCTCATAAAAAATGAGGGATGCCATGTTGCACCTGTGATCCAAGTTTGGTTTAAATCCATCAAAGTATGAGGATATTACAGGCAAACGTTAACCCCTTTTCACAACAGACAACAACAGACATCAACAAAAGACAACAACAGTGGACAAAGTGATCCCTATGTGTCTTCCTGCCTTAGGGCAGGCGACACAAAAATACAGCGGTCCCCAGACCGCAAGTGTCGTCTGCCATCGCGGTTTGTGAATGGGGCCAAAGGTCACATGAGGTGACCAACATATCACCCCACCCCACCCCCTCCTTTCCACCAAGTTACATCATCGCAGCCCTTACGGAATTCATACGGCATGCAATATATTAAGGGTTAACATTTTGACCACAGACACACACATACACACAGATACACACAGACATACGACCAGGGTAATCCTTATGTGCCTTTAAAATAAATGCTTTCATGTTTTCCCCTTGCCCACCACCCCTGACCCTACCATAACCCCTTCACAGCTGGACCACAAGGTACAACACAGACTGGGCACCTTTCCCCCTTAGCCACAAATTAAAACAATACGCATTAGCCCTATTCTATCAAACTCAAAAAAAAAAAAATAAGAGCATCATTGATGCTGGGCATACTCTGGTCTTCTTTTGTATTGTCTTCTTATTGTTATGGACTATGTTCATTCTGAGCTACTGGATTACTGCCCAAATGCTATTTCATTAATGACCTTCAATGATGTTTGGATGACCTTTGGATGCTCTTTGGCCCCATATCCCTGAACATGTTATGGGACTTCTGCTGCTACAAGCTATCTCAAACACCAAGGTTTCATGGTAAATTGGGGTCGATATCCTCTGCTCAAAGAAATGAGCTTCTTTTTAGTTTACAAGCCGGCCCCCTCCCTCCTCCCCCCCGTCCCCCCCCCCTGTCGCCCCCCCCTGCCTCCCCCCCTCCCCTCGCCCCCCCCCTCCCCTCCCCCCCCCCCGTCCCTACCCCCCCGCCCCCCCCTCCCCCCCCCCCTCCCCTCCCCCCCTGCCCCTCCACCCCCCCTTGCACTCCTCCCTGTCCTGCTCCCCGGGTGATGGAGGGAGCGAGGGGGGGGGGTGAAAGGGCCCCCCCCCTCCCTCTCCCCCCCCCCCGTCTTCCCCTAGCGCGCCCCCTTCTTCCTCTCCCCCCCATCCCCCCCTCCTCCCCCGCCGCCCTCCTCCCTCCCCGCTAAGCCCTCAACCCTCGCCTCCCTCCCTGCGCTCGCGCCTCCCCGCCCCCCCCCGGCCCCACCCCCCTTCCCTCTCCCTTGGCCCCCTCCCCCTTTTCCCACCCCACCACCACCAACACCCTTCCCCCCCCCCCTTTCCTCCTCCCCCCCCCCCCACCCCCCTCCCCCTCCTCCGCCCGCCGCCCCCCCCCACCCCTCCTTCCTCCTATCCTCTTCCCTTCCTCTTCCCGTCCCCCACCCCTCTCCCCCCTCACCTCGGCCCCGCCCCCTTCCTCCTCCATCCATCCACCCATCCATCCATCCCTCCATCCATCCATCCTCCATCATCCATTCACCACCCATTAATCATCCATCCACCCACCCTCCTTTACCCCCCTACCACTCCATTAATCATCAATCCTTCTATCATCCCACCTACCCACCCACCCACCCAGGCTATCCAAAGGATCTGGGACGCTGTGCTATGTTCTTTCTACGAATAAGCGCATCATCAACGCACTCAAGTAATACATGTTTTCACACAAAAAGAGCACAATCACAAGGATACCACCGCGGGACTGGCTCACCTCTAACAAATAACTATGGGTCATAGAATACGACATTTACATCGCGCTAATAAAATTTTGTCCCTTCGTCCAATCAAACCTGAAACTGCCTGTAGCTCCACCTGATGCTTCTTTTAAGCCTACACTGGATATTTTAAGTTTGTGATAATACCAACAAATTACAGTTTAATTTTACAGTATATCTGATCCCTTTAAATGGCACATAATCAAAAAGTCACACAAGGCAGCATTGCAATATGTCAGTATGCAATGTAGCTGATGAAGTGGTTCACCAATCTATAGAAAAACAAAAAACAAAAAGTCCAACCAACCCACACCACCCAAATTTACAGCAAAGCAATTTTTTGCAACACTTTACTTATTCCTGAAAGAGGTTTAATGAGTTGAAAAAGTCATCAACAGACAAGCATGACACGTCAGAATAACAGACTTCACCTTCATTCTGTACAGGAAGCACATATAAATTACCATCAATGGAGACCTCGCCTACATTCTGACCAATGAAGACTTAACCTTTTCAGGTGAAAAGTTAACTTTAATTTGTCAACTTTAATGCCACAACTACAACTACACTGGCAATATATCAAATAAATGAACTACTTAACGCCACTTATTGAGTCATTATCCTCATTTTGTAGACTATATTGAAGATGATAGTAGGTGTACATATTGATTATAATTTGTCATTTTTCAAAATTAACTAGTGTTTTTCCTTAAGACATAAACACAGAAAAAATGGAAATAGATGATAAGAAATATAGTCAGCAATAAAAAGACACCTTGTTTTTAGCGTGGACAAAACAAAATGCCTGCCGGCATAGGTAGACTGATCATAGAGTAAGCCGAAATCTCCCCGTGAAACGCATTGGATTCCAGCTACGCATTGGTTTGGGTATTATGGGTCTTTTATTAACCCAAATGGGGTAGGGCATTTTTTTGTAGCTTGAAAAAGGGGGCGACCCGATTCCCAATTTTCCAAATCACAATTTTCACATTTTGTGGGACACCTGTTATTTGAAATCTCTTGTGAACCTTTAAGATCACTAATTTTTCAATCTTTTAAATTTGGCGAGTATGACTCAGGGCACATTAGAACCCATGTAGGGAACTCCCAGATGAGGGAGGCCCACTGCATTCAACAAGGCAAGAACCCAAACGGCACAGAATAAGGAGAGTTTCCGTAACTGCCACATTATGAATTCGGGACCCTTCACGGAATAACGCACAGGTTTTCCGTAGGTTTCTGACTTCATAAGTGTTGTCAGAAAAAAAGTCAGATGGGTCAGGTACGGAACTCCCCAGTGAAACTGCATCATATATGTTTATCTTTTGAGGTAAATAAGGCAAATTATACTGCCAAAACAAAATGAACGAAGCAGGCTTATGCACCATTGGTTGATGTGCATTATATTCATCGTAACTTAATTCACAAATGACAGAATAAGGCTTGTGTGTTTTTTTGCTATAATAAGCCATAAATACTTAAAGCAGCAAAGAAAACCATCAGCCATAAGGACTGCCAGCCATTTATTGGTTATACATGGGCGTATATGATGTATAAGCCCATCAGAGACTGGTTATAAAAAGCTCAAAAGGTGTTTTTAGAGTTACATTGGTCTATTTTGGTGGTACACTCATAATTTGATATCAGCTATAATTTCGTTATCTTAGTGTGATCAGTCATTGATACAGTAAGAAACCCAAAACACCTGGAACGAGCATGGGTACCAACCAAATTAGACCCCATTGGGTAAGAAACATGGCCACTTCTTTTACCATCACAACTGACACTGCTCCACAAATATCACTGGGTAAATTGCAACGAACTTAGATAAGGTAAGACACGCATTCTCCCTCAAAAACGATGTAACAAAAATCGAGGTGCCCCAAAGTATTATAAGAGAATACGCAGAATTCATATCATAGCTATGGGCACCACATAGTTGGTTTATGTATCGTGTATTGGAAAAGTCCTTATGCATATTTATGAGACACGCGAGTATTTTACGTTCTTCACACTGAGGTGAGTGAAAATGACAACAACAACTGATGCGACATGCTTTCACTCGGACTCAAATATCATCTTTTCCTAAGCAAAATTAACAGGGGTCACCGGGAGACTTTTGTGCCTTAGGATTATGTAGGAATCTTTTTTAAGAGGCATGGGTTCTTCCATCGATGGTTTTCGCAAAAATTACTTGACAGAAAATCGGCCGATCAGACAATGAACACTAGGGAAATGCAACAATGATACATAATGATGACGCACAGATTTGTAGGTGAGTAGGCTTGTGCAGCAACAGCGACAACGCACGCCTGGTTGCGCAACAACAAGGATGGGGCGAGGTATGAAAGAATGGTTACACTGCTGGCCTATTCAATAACACAATCATTGCCCTCTTGGTTTAATTCTAGCCTCTATGGGAAATTGAGACAACTAAGTGGTCATTGCTCCAGGGAAATAAAAAACTAGTGAATCCCCCAGTTTGGAAAATCAAACACTACACAGATGATCATGAAAGTACCAAGTAAAGTACCTAAATGATTTATCAAACTGTCCACTCTTATTCATACAAAAATAGAAAAAAATCGTCTTTACACAAAAGTGGACTCTCCCAAACCGACAGTTTGAAAGAAAACATGTTAACAGATTAACTATTTCTCTTTCTTGTCAAGATTTTATGATACAAGCCAAACCAGGTTACAAGGTTCAGAATTTCTTGGTTGACTACTCTGGGGAAAAAGTAAAGAAATGTGATTGAGTGGATCTAATGTGTGAAACATAGTAATTAAGCTTATTACTTATGTGCATAAGACAAATAGAGATGCCAACAACTATGAGCCTGACTCGTTTTCAAGGTACTTGCGCTCAAAGCTTTGGCCATCTGTCTAACATTCATTTTCATGGTAATAGGAGATAATTTGCGGCAACTTTGCTCCACGACACTGAAATACCCTGTTGGGACGGTTTTCAAGCATGACGAGAAAATCCCAGCTCAAAATTTAAAATTTTCTCAGTGTCTACTATTAAAAATGGAGATATTGTACACGGTGGCTTGTTGTTGTGTTGCTGTTGTTTCAGCTACAATGGTTGTGATTGACATGGCGATTGACCTACTTGTATTCTTTGCTATCTGCTAAAGGCTATTATTTATTACTGCAATACAATGAGATGAAGCTTTTTTATTGGCATGCTCTCTAACTGTAAATTGCTGTGATATTTCACTCCCCAAAAGAGTGAAACTTTTAACCCACTCCAAAATGAGTGGTGTGTACTTAAAAAGAGCAAATTCCCATTCAAAAAGGTGAACATACACTCCATCAAAGAGTGGATCCACTCGTTTTGTGTGGTCTTTGTTTCCACTCTCAAAAGTGTGTCCTTTGTAACTATTCAAAACCGAGTGGAAATCCAACTTCTTTTGGAGTGATTTTTACTCTTTTTGAGTGGAAATTTTACTCTTTTTTAAAGGCCGACTCAGAGATTCCGGAGGAGGGCAGCCCTCAATTCTAAAAAAAATCGGTTTTTTGCATGTACATAATGCTTGTCCAATACTATCACTGTGTGCAATTGCTAAGCTTAAATCGATTCCTTCATATAGAACATCATAACTTTGTGTAAAAAATCCGGACAGGAATTTTTGTAATACACAGTATCCTAGGGACGTAATATACACATAAATGTTACTGCATCAAACC